>JAWWEN010000020.1:13717923-13755265 GCA_035582955.1 Sycophila texana | reverse complement strand
CATTTTCCATAAGCCTGTTTTTTTACTACTTTTTAAAGCAAAACCCTGTCAAATTTGATTTAAAAAATATGAAAAAATGTATTTTCTTTATTTTTTTATTACAAAAACATATTTCAATTTCTGTCAATATTGAATGTAAAATAAAGATTTTTTTTTCACTGTACTCTACCCTTAAGCGCGCTTCATCCTTCGAGGTGCGCTACCCAGAGCTGCAGATAAAATATTATGAGGTGAATAATGAATGAACTATGAAGTGTTCATTATTCTAGAATTGAATGAATAGAATTAATTCTAAACAAGATTCTACACATTTTATTCCGTAAATTTTTCCTCAGTCTTTTTGTAGGAGTGACATTTATTTTCTAATTCTTTCTCGATAAATGAGACCATTTGGTTTTCTACTCGAAGGTCTACGTCCCGTGTGTCCTGATCGTCGTGCTGAGCTGGGTGTCCTTCTGGATTCATCGAGAAGCGACGAGCGACCGAGTTGGTCTCGGTAAGAAAAACGCGCTCAATTTTTTTCTCTGGGCTTTTTTTATTACGTGCCTTTTGTTACCTCAGGAATCACAACGGTGCTTACGTTGTCGACAATTAGTTTGGACTCGCGCAAGGACCTGCCAAAAGTCAAGTACGCCACTGCCCTCGACTGGTTCCTGCTCATGAGCTTCGGTTATTGTATTGCCACTCTCCTCGAGTTCGCCGGTGTGCACTACTTTACAAAGGTAATGTTGACTTTTAGTGTGTACTTTAACTAATGCCACAGAAAAAATATTTATTTCAGGAAAAAAGTGCTCTATTTAACTATTGTACCTATTCATAGAAACGAATACATTGCGATTTCGAAAAAAAGAATAGTTAAAATTACTTTCTACAACAAAGCACCTTTATGAATGAAAAAAAGCTGCAAAGCAAATTTCATGGAAATAATCATTTTCGTTCGAGCAATCACGGTACTAAGAAAATGCTGAAAAAAATAAAAAATTGGTTTTATCGAAATTAGCTCAACGAAATTTGCTGGAAAAGATAGGTTCCGAGCCATTGATAAAGTATAATAGCTGTAAAATTTGTATAGAATATAATCATTTTTACTCCAGTAATTGTGCAACAAAGAAAAGGCATTTTTTTCAAATAATAATTTTTTTCTCGAAAAATAATTAATAAAACAGTTTAAAAATTTTAAGAAGTACAGTTAGACTAATATCAATAACCATGATTTTTTTAAAAAACATTTTAGTTTGATTTACAGAATATACTACACCCATACACGACCATACACACATTTTTCAAAAGCATGATAAAACGATCCAAAAACACTCAAAACGATCTTCTAAAATGTTTTTAAAGAAACATTTTTTTACTATTACAAAGCTTTCTCAGTGAGGAATAAAAAAAGTAAATTATTCTTAATTAAGACCTCAGACGCTTTTTATAATTTGGGCAGAAAAAGTGAACGGTAATTCGTATAGGAAGTGCATGACGCAGAAATGCAGGTATAGCTAATTCGGCACCGCAGTCGAGATTCGTTTGGCAAATTAGGGCACTCATGGGGTACATCACTTGGGCAACGACTTTAGGCCGCACTTAAACATGTAAATTCCAAATTGACTGAAATATCGATCTCTCCACCGTACATGAATTGGGTTTAATTTGACGACAGCAGATTTCGATGGGGGCTTCGCGGTCAGTTTGCAGCTGTCAGTGAGGCGCGGAGTTCGCCAAGTATCAAATCCCTTTGAATTAGTGCGTCGAGTATATTTAGTTTGCAACTACACGCGTTCTGTATTTGTAAAACAGCGAAATCCGTCCGATTAATTATCCTGAAAAATCGACGCAAAAAATCTTCAAATTTACATGTCAATTTATTTTGCGCCTTTATTGGCCTCTCACTATTATTTAACTATCATCGTTTACTTTAAAAAATTTTATCATTTTTTTTTATTATTTTTCCATACAGTGAATGTACGCGTGTACAGTGTGAAATGGTCAAGCAATTGCTTCAAAGAAGAACAAAATCGGCAGGCTAATTAAAAAAAGAAAAGCTCGCGGCGTTCTAATTAACAAGCTTCATAATTCGCGCTTTACAAACTTCGTGCCCCAGTCTAAATTATCTTCATTCGCCGACTCCGCGCTACTTACTAATAGAAAAGTCACGGTGTATAAGCCTCGGCCAGCGGGGCGTATTTAAATAAAAGAAGCCGAAATAATCTCCGACTAATCTCGGGGCGGTCGAGAAAATCGTCGCATGAAAAGCGCACTCGGCGAGCGAGAGAGAAGAAAAGCCCGCGCGGCTGAAAAAGAATCGTAGATTCCTCGCTCGGACGCCGGGGAAAGTACGAAGACTCGCGCTTGTTAAGTCGGCGGAAGGCTCCGTAAGAAGCGTCTGGCGTCCCTTGAGGAACTCCGCGAACAGAAAAAAAAAGAAAAGAAAAAAAAGAGTAAGTGGAGGAGGGGCGTTGAGGGGGTGAAGGCAAGAGGAAGTCGGACATTATATATTACAGAGACGCTTCTTCGCTTCTCTCGGTGCCAAGTGTAGGTCGGCAGCGGCGAATTCCCACTCGAGGAGGAGTTCTTGGGGGAGGAGGAGGAGGACAACGAGTGGGAGGACGTAGGCAGGGACGCGGTTTCCGTCCCCGGCGACTCCGACAGAGACGAGGGCGGCTTCTGCGGACCGGAGGCGGCAGCCAGCTGCACCGCCGGCCACGAGGCCGCCACCACGACGACGACGACCACGACGACGACCACCTCCAGGCGACGCGGCTCGTCCCTCTTCTGCGCCCTTTACAACGTGAGCTCTGAATCATTCATCCAGCCTTACGTGCACCGCTTTTATTCCCAGCCGCGCACCATTTTTAGCCCTACGTAAGGGCCTCTATCCCTATTTTTCATTCTCTTGTAGAAACTTTCTCCTCACGCGCCCTTTAAAGCTGCAAAAATAATTTAGCCTTACTTGACTTTTACTTGGCTTCTTCAAATTCATAAATTTTTAACTTGTATCTCTGTTTGTTCCGCGTGTAATAATTAATTTATAAAAACGTTGAGCTCGAAATTACTTATTATATAAGTAAAGTACTTCTACCTCAGATTTTTTAAAACGCATCTATAAACGTAATTCTTTTAATTAATGTAGTGACTTATAATTTTCTTATACATTTAATTTTATTGCACCGTTCTTAGCCCCTCTAATATTTATTTTATTTTTATTTTATTATTATACTTTATTTTATTTTATTAAACGGACTAAGGGTCCTTACAAAATCATGTAATAGAAGAATATATTTTATTTAATAAATTCAACGGACTATAAAATCCTTAATTACAAAAATAGAAAATTAAAATATAGTAAAAACTTAAACTATAATAAGCTTAAAATTAACTTAAAAATTACAATAAATGATCTTAGAGAGCTCTTGAATTGACCAATAGGACAAATTGAAGAATATAAGAAATATTAAAACTAAACTGAAACACTAAAATTATAAAATTGCAAATTTGTTGTCCTCAACATAATAGAGAACTTACAAACTAAAACTTCAATGCGATTCAATATAAAAAAAAAATATAACAATATAAAAGACACCTGCAGTAAAAATCTTTCATTTTCTAAATAAAATATAAGACTATTAAGAATTATTCTATTCTAATTGAAATTCAGAATTTGAAAGAATTTGTATATGAATTACAAAACACTTTACAAAAATTTTGCATGTAAAATCAGAAAAAATAAATTACCCGTGGAAAATAGTTTAATCGTATTATATCGAATCAATCGGTCTGTCCTCTTTAAAAGAGCTCCTCCCGTGAACAAAAAAGCGGCAACGAAGCTCCAATCCAGCAGAACAAAAAAAAAAAAGGAGCGGGTCGGCGTAAAACAAGCAAACTAATTTGCAGCGCTCGTTTATCTCGCGCGCGCGCGCGCACTCCTCCTCGGCGCCTGCGTCGATCCCTCCGTAGCATCCCAGCCCCGCGCAAAACAATTCCACCACGATCTGCCGCTCGCGCTCTAATACGCAGGCAGCAAACTGTGATCGCGAGATAAAACCGCGTAATTAAGCCCATGCCGAGAGAAGCACGTTGAGCTTTTTTTTTTTAAAGCCCCGCACGAAGTCCCATGCGGTCGTCCGCGCGCGGGAGTCGAGCAGAAAGTCGAAACGACCGAAATCGCATGACGTCCGCGGAAATTCCCGGCCCGCAGGGATCGTATCGCGAATTTTTCACGCAATAAAGCGAAAAGAGTGCGCAGCGCGCTCTTTTACTGGCGCTCCGGTGCTATAGCCGATCGGTGACGACTTTTTTTTTCGTGAAGATGCTGGCAGATCAGCTTCTCTTAAAATACTTTTTTTATTTAAATTTTTGTATCTTATAAAAATAGTATACATTTTTCGTTATTTAATTATACAATGAAATTTTATTTCTGAACCCCAAATCGAATCAAGGATCAAGTGTACAGTCTGCCAGATCAGCGCCGCTCGATGACCATTACCGTAAGTAGTAAACCATCGACCATGGAGAGACAGACGCAGACGGAATTGTGGTTGCCCAAGTGGAGGCAATTTCTTTACTGTTTAGTCGGCGATATGGGATTTAGGTTCGTATATTTTTTCGATAAAATCTATATTTTATTAAACGCGCCACTTATTTTCGTGAATATAATAACGTTATACATTGTATCAAATTCAAAACTGTTGAAACGCAAAAGTGACATTTCTCCAAATCAAATTAAAAAATTATATTATTAGAAGATTTTTAATTCCGAGGTAGTTCATTATTCAAATCTCGCAAGTTCCTAATTGATAAAACGATACGTTTTTGCTCCCGCAGTGGCAAAAATCGCGAGTTCGAATTCCTCAAAATTCCTTCGGCAAATACTTTCGGCATAATCTGCCGGATATACCAGACGGTCGTGCTCATTCAAAATGATAAAGTTTTAAATAAGCGAAAGTAACACCGTCCGAGCAAAAATAAAAAGAATATAAAAAGTTGACGAAATTTTCAAAATCGCTCGCGACGCGTGGAAAAAATTCCTGTTCTGATAAAAAAAAAAAATACATTACGATGGAAACGACGCGCAGGAAGCGACGGCAGCGGGAGGCTGCGGACGGCTGCCGGAAACATGGAGAGCGCATCGAGAGGTACATCAACAGTGTATCGCACATCGATCGGGCCGCTAGGATCTTCTTCCCGGCCTCGTTCACCCTGCTGATCGTATGCTACTGGATGGTCTACGTCACCTACCAGGAGGAGTTCAAATGGCAGGACCCGCCGATGGGCTCGGCCTCGCACTGATAAAATCGCTCGTGCGAACTCTCGCGATTCAGAAAAACGAAGAAGAAAGAAAGAAGAAAAAAAATAGAAGAAAAAAAGAAGATATAACGAAAGGAATACTACAGAGCTCTGGTTTGTAGACGTTTTTTAAATAAGCCGTTCATTCGATTCGAACTTAGACTTGCCTCGGGCGCTACCGCGCCTCCTGATTACACGGATACCCGTAATATGCGGATACCTTCTCTCTAAATTTATAAAAATGCGAAAGTCACTTAAAAAAATTGTGAATAGTGATCAGATAGTTTACGTGAAAAGTTATAATTCACTTACAAAATATCACTATTCACTTTTTAAAAGTGAATTTCATATTTTCAGATTTACATGGTTAACATGCATACTTAAATAATATGTATACGTCTGTTTCGTTTAATGCGATAGTTCACGTTTTTCAAATTTTTTTTTAATATACTTCATAAATCGTTCATCGGAAGACAATGTAATTTTTTTTTCTATACATGTTATCTCTTAAAAATCATGAAGAATCCGTGCATTATCGGTGAGAAAAAAAGCTCTACAAAAAAACTGCCTATTTAATTAAGAGCACACGCAGGAACAATACGAACGTTCAAAGTGTTCGGGTCTTGCAAAGTTCAATTAAGTGGAATCAAGAGATGTGCAACACTTATATCGATGCGAATGTCAAAAGGAAGTGTCGTGTCATCTTGCCGACTGATTCGCTTTTAATTTTCTCAATGGAGCTTATTTTTAACGACGATACTTCGTGTACTATAGTTGTACGGATTGTGCGTATTATTTGTACATGTAAATGCGTGTGGGAAAACTAAAATAATGTATTTCTTTGTGATTAAGCTTGTCGTGCTGATTGAGTTTTAATATTGCTGTTTGTCAAGTGCGACGTGTATATTATTATAAAGAATTTAATGATGTGATAATAAATTAAAGCGCATACATAAATGTTTCGTTTATAAATAAGAACTAATTTACAATTGTAAATATAAAAACTATTATTATCTTGAATGTGTTGATTTAATCGTTTAGCAATTTATTTTGAAGTTTTTCAGCTTTCTTTTATTAATAAAATAAATATGGAGTATGTGTGCATGCTTGAGAAGTACAAATTAATAATTTATTTATTTAATTCGTCACATAAATCATACATTAAATTGAAACAAATGTACATACTAACGATCGGAACTTCATTATTAGAAGTACTTGATATTAATTAATTACAATGAAAGCTTGTTCGATCTTGACTGATTTAAAAATAAAAAACTTACAATCATAGCTCTCAGCTCAGAATGTAAATAGAAACCTAATGTATACCACATAATTCAGAATACAAATGCGATTATAAAACTGTAGAATTTTACGTTTCTTATAAATGTACATTTAGATAAATAAAAAAAAATACTTTATAATTTGTTTAAATTAAAAAATAATTATTTATAGAAGTGAAATGGATTGAATTTCTGTTCGAGTAGACAAAACTTTTTCCAAAAAAAAAAGAGATTTTAAGTATTAATTGTCAATGAAAAAAGTGTTATATATATGTAAAATAAAATAAGCAAAATGCTGTTACTATGAATGTTTAAAATAAAACGCCTGAAAAAATATTACTGTCCAAGTTTACAGCACACTTTATTTTCTTCCATCTTGAAATTAATGAATGCTCAGCTGTGAATGAAAATCAACTGTTAACATTAATTTTGTTTTTAATGTATTAATATTATTAGTGTATCAATGCAATAAAGAAAAATATGCCATTTTAATTTAT
Organism: Sycophila texana; assembly: GCA_035582955.1. Lineage (NCBI taxonomy): Eukaryota > Metazoa > Arthropoda > Insecta > Hymenoptera > Eurytomidae > Sycophila > Sycophila texana. The sequence continues at coordinate 13,748,208 of JAWWEN010000020.1, read as the reverse complement.
TTATCAGAGAAGAAAATAGTTTCACCAAAATAAAATGATGAAGCTTCATTGAATCAATTTGACATTAATTAAAAAGTTTGATTATTACATTATAAATTATAAACAAATTTAAATAAAAAAAAAAAAACCATTTGATATTCACACAATTATCAGCTGAAAATCGTCTGACATTTTCGGCACGATTTTCTGATAATTTTCAGCTGATTTTCAACTGATTTTCAGCTTAGCTTTTCCACCCTTTAATTCTTCCGGAATGTTTTGAATGTGAGCATCTTGATTGGGTTTTCGAGTAATATCTGGAAATGCCTGGTAATAGTTGATTCTGGTGGAATTTTTACTTTTTGAAAAAATGCAACGTTACTTGAAAATTCGTAGGTGCCTACACAAGGATGCATAGTTTTGCCATATTTGCCTAGCATATGCAGATTTTCAAGCAACGTTGCCTTTTCTCAAAAAAATTCCACCAGAATCAACTATCAGCGGGGGTACCCGAAGGGTCTGCGACGCAGTTGGATCGATACTCGGTGTAAAGTTGCCACATGACTCGTTGACAAATGCACATCGGGCGAATCTTGTCGCTTATCTCAGACTGACGAGAGCCCGTCCGCATAAACTGCCTCGTCCAAGTAATATCCTCCAGAATTTACAAAGCAGTAAAAAAATCTTACTCGATCGAATTCCGATTCAATTTCTCTTCGCCTGGACAAGAAGGTCTGGACGGCTGCGGTACCCATGAGTGTCAATTCGCAGTAGGGACGTGAAAATTTAGCCAGAGCTACAAAGTTACACTGAGCACAGTCAACGGCAGGATGAGCAAAGAAGTCGTCGAGTTGACGCCGGGCTCCAGTCAAGAATCGTAAGAGAGTTTCATGCACTTTTAACGCAGATTTTTTTTTTTAAGAATCCAAAAGTAGATACGAATTTTTCAACCTTTCCACAGGGTAAGTGAGGTTCAGCGGTAACGCGATTCACTGTCTCCCTTTTCCTTTTCTCTTTTTTTCTTTTTTTTTTTAAATTGTTTCGCTACAGCCACTCTAGATTCGAATTTTAAATTCAAATGTATCGAGTTACGAAAGAAATTTCTGTCTTCCCGCTGCACACTCACAGTAAGCTTTTCCTCCATTTAAATATTAAGTGTGAAAGAAAAAGAAGAAACAGTTTATTAACAATCACCATTTATATAACAATAAAAAAAACATTTAGATATTAGATTTTATTAAACGAAATCACACACAATTTACATTGAATAAATATAAAGTAGTAAAGATAAACAATGAAAATAAGAACGTAAATAAGAAGAAATTCATTGGGAGATATAAAAAATGAAAAAAAAGTAAAGTGAAACCATTTCCTGTTTATTTCTACTCGGCGATTCCGACGTGCCGCGCCGCAAAATTGTCGCCGCATCTGCATTCGCCGTCGGGGGAAAAAATCGTAGCCTGGATGAGAAGCAGCAGGAGGCGGACGCGTGCGAAATGGACTGGAAGAAGAAGGTGAACACGGCTGCATCGAGCGAGGACGAGGAGATTGAGATTTCCGGATCGAAGGCGGCTGCCGCCGAAGCCGCCGCCTCTCCCGCCGTCAGGGGGGAGGAAGAGGCGGTGGAGGCCGCGGCGGACGGAGTCTCATCGGTCCGCCGACTGAAGAGTGCCACGCTGGACCGGATGGGCAAAATGCTCAAGCTGCACTCCAAGTCGAGCGGTGAAAAAGTGTGTTCATCACCCGCTAAAGGATCAATTGGCACAGATATTTATATTATAGCTCAAAATCTAATTGGAACGCAGCTGCGACACATTTTTTATTTAATTCTTTAATATCGAACAGTTAATTTTTGAAGATTTCATCTTCGAAGCAAGTCCTTCATTTCATTTGATTGTTTATTGTTTCTCTATTTGCCCGTGATTAATTTTTATTATATAAAGCTGGATCAAATTGTTTAAAAGATAAAAAGAATTAGATAACAATATTAGATTTTTAGCTTCGTAAATGTTTACAATTTTTAAATTTATTTATTTTTTTACAATTTATGTGTATTTTTTAAAAGTTTTTATTTTAAACAATTTGAAAAGTTACAAAGTGTGCCAATTTCGTTTGTAGCCGGATGCAATGCCAGCTCTCGCGAGCAACGACGATGCGACGACGAGGAAGCAGAAATTCAATTCCTTAACAAGAATGTTAAGGTTCACCGATAAAGAGGACAAATCAAAATCTCTCGGGCAGTATCGAGGTCATTCACTGACGCGAATTTTACGGAGAAAAGTGCCTATCGAGGGCGATAATCCACCCGACAAGCCAGAAGAGCAAGTTCGCGGACTTTTCTCCAGATTGCTTGGACAAATCAGAGGAAAGCATTAGTTATTATTAAAGAAATTTTTTCTCTTTTTTTTTTATATACATATTTCAAGCTTAATTTTTTTCCAAGGAAAAATTATTAACAAATAACTTGGTGATTTAGTTTAATCTTTAAAGATACTTTTCCGTAAACTGAAAAAAAAATTTTTATAGGTCGAACAAGGAATACCAACTCTTCAGAAAATTCACAAAAAATAAAAGAAAAAAATGCGTCACTTTCGCCAAAATCCCCATCCAGCTCGGGTTTATCTGACGTAAACCTTGGAAGTTCATGTCCAGTTGGGATGAGTGCTCGTCGTCAAATCTAAATCTTTTTTTTACTATTTGCTAAGTAACAAGAATTTACATTTTGTACGGTAATGAATAAACTTCTATTAGTATAAATTTATTTTTTGACTGACAGTTATTTTTTTTACCAGTAGTAGGATTTTTGAAAAAATAGAAGACAGATTTCTTTAAGAACACCATGTTTATTATGCGCGTTCATCGACGTCCGAATTTTAAATAAAAATTTATACAATGTCAGTTTTACTTCTTACAATACGTATTAATAAAGTTATAAAAAAATCTTCTAAAAAGTTTAAAAATGTTATTTTTTTAATATAAAAAGGAAGATCTTGTAATGTGTAAATATGAACTGTTTATAACACTTTTTTTCGAGCCAAAGCTATAATAAAATCAGTTTGAGATTCGTTCGATGACATAAAAAAGGCCGACTTATACATGATTTCTTTTCAGTAGGTAATCTTCGGATTTCATATTTTCTGCTTTAACATCAATGGATATTGCAAATTATAAACGAGCGGGGCTGTTACTTATCTGCGATGGAACATCGATAGACAATTGTAATTTATCAATTATCACAGAATAACGTAAGAGCGATAGCTTATCTCTTCGCATTGGAAATATTTCGTAACATCTAGTGTACATTGTGATGTAATCCTTTTGTTCGAGATGCGCTAATAGGATCACGAGACTCGCGAGACTATTTTCTTTGTTCAATCTACAAACTATAGAGCTTTACATACTGAAAATTGGAATATTTCGTCGACCTATAGACGATGATTTTGTCGATTATCTGCGCTTCGCATTTAATCTACGCTTTGTTCTTATACATACATTCGCCGAGGCATTTAATATGTCTTAGGCCTATTGCGCGATAATATAATCTTTGTTTCTTCGAAATTGCAAACTTATGTCCATCACATTTTATACAAAATTAATTACATCTTATAACATTTTCAAATAATCATTGTCCTTCCGTTACTTAAGTACAAATACTTGTTTTATTTAAAGAATATTTTGACTTTTCATCTTTAAATTAAAGAAAATTGTAAATTAATAATACGTTCGTAAGCATATTAATTAAAAATGGAGTTTTGAATTTAACAACAAATTGTACATCGAAAATGTATCTCAGTTTACCGTTTTGCGCCACATAAATATAATCACAATCGTGGAAAAATAGAATTTCAAATTGATAAAAAATAGCTTTATCAACGAGGAATTGATGAATTCCACAATACTATTAACGTCTCTCGATAAAAACCATCGCTACGACGTACTTTTAATAATCGAAACAGGAATAATTGACAAGTGCAATACAAAAAGTAAATGGCAAAATAATACACAAATGTCAACGTCGGTATTTCATAGTAATAATACTTATCCATATGAGGTTATTAATTAATAATAATAAAATGCTGCAAAAACAATAACAATTGTAATAATAGTAATAATACAATTCTCGATAGAATGTTTCACCTTTGCAACTTAATTTCTTTCTCTTACAAACGACAGAGACGTCTCTTAGACGAATGTCTAATTTATTATCATTATTTATAGCTTAAAAACTACTTAAGTCCTAGGAAGACTGATTTACCGACAAACGCACGATTGTTAAGAACAGAAAAATACAATCTAAAATCATTTACATTGTACATTTATACAATTGGTTAGTTTCGAAATAAGATTATTGAAAGAGTAGTTATATATTCTCAACGAAATGAAGTTCATCATCTTTTCCCTTCATTTTGTCGGTAATTCAGAATTGTGTAATAACACTCAACGATGATCGTGGCACCTTCTTTTGCAATTAGCAATTTAGCGATATGTTAATAAAACGCTTCGAAGCGCACAATTGAAAATTATGAATACTTTTACTTGCTGCTTCAAACATTCTTTTATTTTTGCCAGAAACATTATTTTCTGAAATCGATTAAAATTACCTTCGTAATGTTCATTAAAATTGAAGAATTTCAAATTGATACGTTAGACTTTAAAAACATTCATTCACGACTAACGAAGTAGAAAATGCACTTTCTTTCATTTTCTCGCATCAAAATTGGCGAAATTTGTGCACTTCGATTGTACAATGATTTTCCTACCCGAAACCAATTTTTCCTGTGCATCTTCCTTCAAAAAAATAAAAACTTCGAGATTTATGCATCTCTCGTTCGATACAATTCTTTTACCTCATTTTTTACGACTCTCGCGTTTCATCGAGGGAGAAACTTTTTCGCGAGAGAATATGGCTGTCTACGAAGATGCGAGTTTCTTGTTCCCATAGATTTTCGCCTGTTTATTTTTATTAACTTCTTGTTAAACCTTAAAAAAGGAAAGCAGTGAGTATCAGGATAATATTCGGGTACGAATACCCTTACTTTTTACAGGGACAATTATGTAGCCCATTCGCTGATGATTAACTGCTGCATATAAATTAGAGTATCTTTCGATACTTTTTTAGTATTTCGCCTAGGTAAACAGAAAGTCGCTCCTCTGTCACCAAGATCGATCGACCGTAAAATTGATTTTGGATTAATTCATAAATTTACAAATAATAACAACTTGAGCAAATTACCGAGCAAATTGAATGGATTAGTTATATACTAACGAAATAACTAATACTTAAGCATTATAAAATTAGCTGTTGATAATTGAGATTACCATATGTACTCAAGTAATTAAGAATGACGGCTCTGTCATAAAGCCATAATAATAGAATTTATAATTGCATTTTTATATCACAAAACTAACTAACGAATGTTCGTAAAAGAACTAAATAATCGCTTTATATAACATAACTAATTATTTACAAAAAAGTAAACGTAATCGTTGAGGTAGTCGAGGTTTTGAGTACGAATTTTTAATATGCCTTTCCAAGGCAATAGCGAGAGTCTTTCTTTCTTATTTTTGATATTCGTTCTGCGTACAATTTACAAGAATTTATTTATACTTTTTTCAAAAGTAAAAACGTATTTAATACATCTTGTTTTTCCTAAAACAATATCAAACTACTGCTTTTGAAAACCAAAAAAATTGGTTCATGGCACGACAAGAACGAGAACGAATTCTTTTAAACCTCCATTCAGCTACTCAAATAAGATATTCATTTATCTTAAGATGGACTTGATACTTTAAATTGTACATAGATTTTGAAAGACAACTCGCCGTTCTTTCGTTAGTTTTCACTTGCCCTCGACTACTCTCAAACGCTCGCTCAGAACGTCCGTTCGAACGTTCGGTAATGGACGGAGGCTGCTGCTTCTCAGTGTCAATGTGCAAATCAATGCATGTCGTCGATCCTTTCACGTGAGCGGGTCACGCCATCTTGCTCATTCTGTCACCTGCTCGGTCGCCGTCGGTCGATCAACGGCGACGAATCGATCGGAATGTGTTGTAAGCTCTCGGGTCTCGAGAGCGAAACCCTCGCTGTCAGCTTGAGATTTTCGCTCTTCTCCATCTCTTCCATCTCCTCTTCCACCACCTCCTCCTGTTCCTTCTCCTCTGCGTCCCTCGAGCCGCTCGGTATCAGTCTTTCGCACTCATCACATTCCCGACTCCGCGATACCTTCATCATCTGTAATAATAATTGGATCAAGGTTACACGAGTTATTCAAGAAAAGTTTTCTTTTCTCCTTCAGCGAATTGTTCGACAAATGTCGCGAGCATTTTATTTTCATGCTTACTAGCGGTGGTTGATTTAACAGCCAAATGTGAAGTTGTTTTATAAGGCTAATGAATATTTATAGATGATTAAATTTCGGTGTCTTTAAATATAAAATCAATATGCTTGTTATTAAAATAAGCATTAACTATTAATTTAAATATGGATGTTGCTGTGTGATTATGTTTCTGTATTTGAGTGTGTATCAATTTACAGTTTTTTAGTTATTTAGATTACGCGATTTCTTTGTATGTACAATGTTTATAAATTACGCGATTAATATACATTTTTTAATTTTTCTGCCATTTATAACTTATCAACTTATTTTTAATAATCATAAAACATTCTAATGAAATAATTGAAGTATTTTTATAACGAGGTAGTTTCTACTTATGAACACAAATAAATTAAAAGAAAAACAGATAAATACGGATGTTCTACTTTTTTGATACCTAAAAATTAGTTAATAACTAAAATAATTAAAACCAACGCAAACTACCTACTTATACATGAATATAAATAAAATATTACAAAACATTACAAATTCCCCACATAAAAGTTCTATTTAATTTTCAAATTAATTTCATTCACCTTTTACTGTCAAGAAGTTTTATAGTTCAGAAAAAATAAATATAGTTTGTAAAAATATGTACCAGGAAGATTTTACATACATATTTGCTGAAAAAGCAGACAAAACAAAACATGATAGAAATAAAAATTGCATGCTTCATTCCATGTTGATAAAATACATTGAAAAAATTTTTTGGAAAAGAACATCAGATTTGGGTCACCGATTCACGATTATATCAAAACAAAAAAGAAAAATTTAAGCTCTATAAGATCTGCCCACAAAAATTTTAATTGGTTTTAGTCAAAACAAATGTTTGGAGACCTGAAATAATTGTGAGTGTATGATCTTATTACTTTTGTTTTCCTCATATTTTGACATAAACAATACTTCCCAAATTCACGTGAGGTTCAGTGATCCAAATCCCATGTATGCTACCATTCACTTTAAACATTGAGATAGACAAAATAAAAACATGAGAACGTGCAAAATCAAAAAATATATTAAATAAAAAATCCAAGCAACGGGATGAACTTCTTGAAACTTTTTATTCGAAAATTACCGTCGGAGTAGTATTCGCTGCTCGAATGTCACCTTTCCTTCTCATTCTCATTCTCATTTTCAGCCTCGACTGGGCTCTTTGCACTTTCGACCGAGCTTCGATTCTTTCCTAAATTCAAAGATCGAATGGATAAAGATATTTAAAAAAAATTAAAAACAAAAAGATGTTCTTAATAATACAAAATGTTGTCTCCTTTATATTGCCAAGATATATTGATTATTTTACTGAATTATTTATATTTCCAAACATTAACGACATTTTTTAAATCATTTTTTACGAAGATTTAATAGTTAATTAAAGAAAGAATATAATACCCCCATAATAAATTAAAGATAATAGAATATTATTGGAAAATAGAACCATCGGTTTTATATATCATTCATTAAAGCTTCAACTGAACTGATGAGCACTTAATAACAGTAGGAAGAAAGAACATAAAATTTAGTGATTTAGTACTAAAAAAATCATGGTTAAATTAAGTGATGTAGAAAATTTAACCTTTTTTGATCATGAAATTTTGATTTCATTTTATCACTTAACTTAATAAAAATGTTAGAAACCTAAAGACAGGGATGGGTGAGATCTCTGTAAAAACTGTCACTACCTTCAAAGGCCTGATTGTCGTGTATCTCCCGAGGTGATCCTGTAGTATCTTGCCCTTCGAGGACGGCCAGAAGACACTGATGTATGCAGATGTACTGCTGCTCAGTTTGAACCATCCACACACGTTCTTTCCTCATGGCCCATACGATTCCAAAAATATCAACGTAGTCACTAACGAGGATTTGCTGAAGTATTCGGTCAAGAGTTATAAAGGTACCGCTGCGTCCGACACCGGCACTACAGTGCACAACAATTGGACGCTGGTCCGGCTGGACACGTTCACGGAATGCGCGGACAAAGCGCGCTAAAGTCTGAGGAGGTGACGGCACACCAAAGTCTGGCCAAGTCGTGAAATGGAAATGCTGAATAACACGTTTTGAGTCACCCTAAGAAATAATTTTTATCACATTACGAAATGAATACAAATACTTAATATTTGTTCGAATTGTTTTTCTCTTATAATACTCACTCTGCGAAGCATAAACTCAGTAATACTCCAGTCCGAATAATGAGTCTCATTCAAAATCGTTACAGAAATATCTCCATAATAAACTGGTAGCGTATCCGTCGGCCAATAGTGATCACACTTTTCGCGGCCCTTTTCAATGCAACGTGTAAGCATTACGATAGCTCTGCTATTACTTTCCCAAACCATCCTCCAAAAGTCGTCCCTCGTTGAGTGTAGTGGACCTTGTGTAACAATGAATTCTCTTGGCGAATTATGGCCCTGCGAAAATTACATGTCAAGTTAGTATTAATTTAGTTAGTTCTTATTACTATTAATAAAAAGAAACTGAAAATGTGTAATATTAAATGTTTATCTGTATGACAGGCTTAGTATATGGTCATTGCTAAGTATGCAGCAATCCAATGTGGATCCTATCAATTTTTCTCCCTTGTTGCTTTATTTGTTTTATCATGTTATCAAAAACAAAAATATTATGCTAAACAAGGATCTATCAAATCTTCTTGATTTGCAAACCTCACTGAATAAAAAAATTAATGTATAGAAAAAGAAATTGCGTAAACGTACAGGCACGTAATTAGCATTGATATAATCGGAGCCCTCTTCATCGTCGACTGGCTGGAGTTTGAATCTGCTATGATCGTATGGTAAAATATTCGTAAAACGATTCTTCGGCCTGTTGCACGGCAAATCTGCAGCAGTACAAGGCTGATCACGTCCCACGTGTTTCAGCTCCTCGAACTCCTCGGAAAAGCGGAAATCCGAATCTGCCGACATTGTTCGATAGTGTTCCGCAAACTTTTCCACTCTGATCGGTCGACTAAAATCATACATAATAATTTAGAAATAATTTTAAGATGATCGACATGATATTAATAAAACAAATCAAAGATTTCGAAGTATACGTTAATGCATGTTAATGAATTCATAAGGAAAAGCACAAGTTGGTAATTTTAAAATATAAAACAAGGTGCGTCCGATTATTGTTTTTACTATGTATATGTCTGAAGATAAATGCGTAAGCTTCGAGTGACTCAGTGTCGCAAGTGAACGTTAACGCTGTAATAGAATCTACATTAAAAATGCAAAGCAATTATTTTTCAGCCTTGCACTCGGATTGTACAACTTCATAAATCTCGAGAAACTTTGAAAACATCAAAGAGTTTGTTCCTGCATGTTGCTCCTAATTATTGTTACATCACTAACGGAATAAGTTGAAAACGTAATACAAAATAATTAATAATAATAAAAAAAAAGATGATAGAAGTAGGATCAGGGAATGATAAGGGAAAAACGGTGCGAATAATGCATTACCTAGTTTCAATGACGCTGTCGGGTAGCGAAAGGTCATCGGTCGCTCTGGTCTCGGTGGTCTTGCGTCCTTGGCTCCTGCGCCGCCTTATTAGCAGTCCGATGCCGAGCAGGGCCAAAAGCAGCACGATTGGCACCGTCACGCCGACTATGATTGCCGTATTGTCCTTATCTGCTTACCCCCGGCGCCGCCATCGGAAAAAGAAGGCGCGAAATTAAGTTGGCCGTTCGGTATGGGAGGCACGCGACGGTCAATTCAACTTTGCACACATCACGGACACAACGAATGACGAAAACCAAAGCAGCGTGCATGGCAATGCGAGTTTTTTTGAATAATTATTGCGTGTTCTTGTGTCTCTTGGCTCATGCATTGCTTTGTATTCCTTTTTTTCTTTCTCTCTCCGTCTTTTCTTTTTATATTTCACGAATGTACGAATGTACGCGGAATGGCGCTGTTATGTGTGTCAATGGTATAAGGTGCAGTTTTATTTTTTTCTCTCCTTTCGTTACTTTGGACTTAAATGCGTGTGAGAATGTGATAATGATAGTCTGAATTGTTTTTGTTGTTAATTTGCAGATTATGCTTCACTCTTTGTTTTTTTTTCACTTTTTTACAATTAGCTTACCTGCCAACAGCAATCCTTAGGCGAGGCATGTGCACGAAATAAATAAGCATGAATTTTTTTCGAAATCTTTCACGTTTTTAACATTTTGTTTACGTATTTACACCCGCACAATAGTAAATGATTACTTTCTTCTTGCATTGCACATTAAATCCAAGTTTATTTCATTAGCCATTTAAAGTATATACTCTTACTTGACATTTACTTTACTTTATTAAATTATTATAATCTATTATTATTAACAGTATACCCTAAGTCTACCTTGAGAGCTTAAAGATTGAGTAAATAATGATATCAGCTTTAAAATGTATAAGAAAATCATGATAATTTAAGAGATATAAGTATTCACAAAGTATTTTATAATCTATAAGTCTAAAATTAATCATAAATAATAAATCATTGTCATGGCACTCACCAGTTTGTATGGGGAAACTGTAGCTGGTATCGGTGAACTTGTCAGGGGCCGTGAAAGCCCGCACTTTCACCCGATACGTGGAGCCAGACTTGAGCGGACCGTTACAGTAACCGCTTTTGTTTTCGCAGTTTTCCTTGCCAATAGTGAAGTCCTCCACAGAGCCATTTTTGAATGGATAGTACGGCTCCATCACCTGCGAAAGCGCCAGAATTAGTAGCTATTTCAAACAATCTCTATTACAATAAATAACATCAACGTCGACATTTTTAATTTACAGTGACAGCAGAACAGCGTCGTCATTTTTCAATCGCAATATAAAAGAAACAAACGCTGGCAGTTTAAATTAAAATGTCAAAAACTTTAAAGGATGGCAGTTTGAAAATGCAATTACTTAAATATCAAGGTGACTATTAGCACGAATAACACGCATGAAAGTGCCATCTCTTCATTGTTTCAAACTCGAGCACTCACCTGATAAGGCGGCCAAATACTATAAGCTTGCACATCTCTCCAACTAGGCATTTCTAGACCACTCGCGTTTTTGCTGTCGTCCTCGGCGACGATAATTGTGTAGGAGATGACTGCACCGTTCTGCTCGCTGAAGTAGTTCTTCCGGAATCTGATTTGTATCGTCGTACTACTCTTGCAAACCTCGGTTGGCACCACCTGCGACAGGGGCTTGGGTGGAGCCAGTATAGGCATCTTCTGCTTCCAAATGGCTTCGGGCCCGAAGCCGACGCGCGTCTCCGCCTGGATGCGGAAGATGTACGTTTTGCCGGGAATCAGGTTCTTGATCGTGCCACGGAACTCGGTGGACTTGAAGTTGAGATGCTGGGTGTGCGCCGAGCCCTGTAAGCGCACGTGGTCTTACGTAAGTCAGCGCAACGAGTCAACTGCAGCCGCCCGTCTCTCCGCCCGCACGTCGGGAAATTTTCGCGCTATTTTTTTCTCGCGCACTTTTACTCCTTTTTCATCCACTTTCCATTCGTTCGATAAATTAAGTGGAGCGAATCGCGAGGACGTTTATCGACCTACGTGTGCACTCGTACATGAGAATCAATCTTTTTTTTTTAGCAGTTTCGGCAGTCTTACACCGTACTTTGTTTAAACGTCGTTTCCAAATTATTTATATTACTTAACTAAACGTAGTGACTCTGATTTCAAGATGTCCGTCTGCGCGTAACAGTGGCTACAGTGATTTGTAAACTACGATTAATCTTCGCACGATAACTTTAATATATATCTGTCTTATCATATTCCCGGCGATAAAGAATTCTTAGGTGCCGCAATCTTAAGATAAAACTACATTGAAAAAATAAAATTTATAACACTTTTATCCATTTATTCGGTTGCTAAAATTATAAATTGTAACTAAGCAATCGTCGTTAAGATCGGGATACTGTACCTCAAGTCCATAGGTGATGCTGAACTTGCGAATGATGCCATTCTGTTCTTGACTGGGTAGCGACCACTCAAAGCTGATGTCACTGGGCTGGATGTCGGTCGGATGGAACTTATCGACCCGGCCAGGATAGGACTCGCTCGTTGTAAAACTGGCACTGAGGGGATTTGAACGCCTAAGATAATTTGACTCTGTACCGGAGCGCACGACTAGCGTAAAAGTATAATTGCGGTGGGGCTTCAACTCGGTGATCGTTATGCTATTCATCGACGTTATGTTCTGCACGTAGTTGTCATCGGCGTTTATGTATTGCACCTCGAACGCGTCGTATTCACCACGAGGAGGCTCCCAGGTCAGCGTGATCTTCGTGTCATTGATCTCAGTGGCGTTGATAGCCGAGATCGGCTCCGGATCTGTAAAGATATTTTTCTTAGTTTTTGTTTTATCGCGTCATCTCGTTTCGTTCGATTGTCTTAAAACGATCATTTTTCTTTTGCAGGAATTACTGCGAAATTGCATTATTTCCTCGTTTGATAAATCGTAAAAAATAACGAATTTTTTTTATGCAGAATTTACGTGAAAATTTTTCACATTATTCAGGAAACCATTAAGAATTCATATTTTAATTTTTTTAGTATCTTGTTTGGCAGGCTTAGTACATGGTCAATGCTACATAACGCAAGCCACTGTGGATGCTGACAATTTTTCTACCTTGCTAATAAGTCGTGTCGTCAATTAAATTACGAAAACGAGCGAGTAATATTAACAAGGTGTGTAAATTATGATTTTTAGAAACCTACAGTTACAGTTATAAACAGTTTAATTTTTTGTCTACGAATACGTTTACTTAATATTATTACTTTTAAAGTTTAACCATCAATTTTGTTTTGCAATTACTTTTTTGTATAGCATCCACATACCTTTAGAAATTAGTGTCAACAACTACGAGAATGCCTACAGTCTAGCTTTTCAAAACAAGTTCTCTTTTTTACATTCCATTTTCAATGTGAAACTGCGGTTGTCTACTAATTTTGAAAAAACAATTTTTATAAGTAAATTAAATATTTATGTGTCGATACTTCTTTTTTTTACTGCCAAAGTATTGAGCTGGAATGAGGTTGGAACTTCAATCAAGGTAGTAAGCGTAATTAACGTCATTAATGGAAGCAAAAAATATGATACAAGTAACACAAAATTCTTTGCAATAGAATGGAAGAATTGGTTACAATATATTAAAAAACAATTTTTTAAAAAATTAAAGACAAATATTTGCAATATTTCAACCGAATTTACAATTAATTTTTTACGAGTTCAAAAATACTTTGCAATTACATGTAGTTATTTGTTTAAGGTCACTGGTTAAAGAAAAAGCGGTTAACCGACAACTGGCAGATTTCACTTTAAAGTCGGAAGTAATAACTAATTCTCGAGTGAATAACGTAAAAATTTCCACTCTAAAAAATAAGAAAAGAATGGACCGATGCACTGGCCGCTACTCACATAGTCTGTCCTGCCTGAGGAGGGGCCGGCTCTCGACCTTCTCGCTGACGGTCCAGACCGTCACGTTGTAGAGACGACCGGGCGTGAGGCCCGTGAACGTGACCTTGGTGTCGGTGTCGTTGACGATGCGCTCCTGCGTAGTATTGACACCGTCGCTAATGCGGAACCGATAGAGATCGAAGCGCGAGGACTGGACGGGCGTCGGTGTGTAGCGCAGCGTGAGCGAATCCGGCTGGTCGCGATCGACCACCACCACGACCTCCGACTGAATCAGCGGCACTGCTCGTCGCGGGAGAAACATAAAGGATTAAAACGCCACTCTTGCTGCGAACTCGATTTCGTCAAGCTACGAGCTAACGAAGACAGTCGCGCACGCATGCACACGTCTTCATGACATGCATGTACGGAGGTGTGTTGCAAGGCGCCGAGAAATCGTAACTGGGATTACTCGTTTAACTTTTGTAAAAAAACGCAGTGACTTTAGCGAATTCCTTAAATAAACGCTACTTTTTTGTTTTATAACAAAGCTGTCATTATTTTTACGTAATACGTTTGTATCGAATTACAATTGATAATTAGTAATTAAACTTTTTTTTTTAAATCTGTAGATCACGAGGTAGTATCACAATATAGGCAGACATCCATTCCTTCGTGTACAACGTCAATGAATGTTAGATTAGTTTTGATCACTTTAATTGTCATTTAATACTTTTGAATGTTTTTCGAATAATCCTAGTTTTTTTCTCATAATTTAATTACATTTTGAGGTAACTACGTAGTTAGTAATTATTACACTACAGTAGTTAGTATATGCGGTACGACACTTACGAAAAAAAAATATACCTTGATCTGTTCCCAGTTCCTTTTCACCTTTACAAGCGTAATGAGAGCATGGAGAAAATTCATATGAGTTAGTATTGAACAGCGAATTATGAGTTATATGATAATTAATAACAAATAATGTTAAAAGTAAGTAAAATCGGAATAAAATACAAACATATAGTAAAATATACGCAATCTATCACTGCCTACCACGAGATATCATAAAGCTAACAAATAGTACTTTTTGCCCTGTCATTTCTCTCTTAAGAAGTTAACTGTTATATTATATGAAGAAAATTTTTCAAATCGTTAAAATCTTTTTATAATGAAATATGAAAAACTTTTTACATGAAATTTTAAACTATTCGGATTTTTTAAATATTTGTTAGTGACTGAAACTTATATCAATTGTATTAATCTAATCTGCTCAAGCGAAAGTATATTAAAATTGTAAATAGCAGTGCATTAATAAAAAATACTTAAACAACAACTGTTTAGTGTACTTCAGGCTCATCAAAATAAGTAATGTTAAAACATGCACTGAACCCATGATGTTATCCCTTGTAATGAAAGAAAAGCTTATGAAAAATTTGAATAAATCATCTACTAACTCGTTCGAGTTTTTAAACTTGTCGTATCACTGACAAGATCATACGATACTGTGAATACAGTGAAAACGTATTCCACCCCTGGCATCAAATCTCCCACTAAAATTCTCTCAATGTTGTGAGTGGCCGAAGAGGGTGATGATGAGGAACCATCTTCGTAGCCGATACTTGATAGATCGCTACTGGCTGTTGCATTCTTTACTCGAACAACGTCAGGCATATCCAGAGACCACCATTTCAGTGCATAATATTCGATCCTACCCTCGGGACGAAGCCATTCTAAGGTTACGTTCGTCGAGTCGATTACAGTCGTAACATTCACCACTGGATTCGGACCTAAATTTAAAAAGTAAATACAAAATAAAAATCTTCGAATTAATGAATAAATAATTCACATTTTAAACATCATTAATAAATTATTTATAAAAAAAATCTTACGAATTGTATGATTGACTTGAAGAGGGTAAAGGCTCTCAACACCGAAGCTAACAGTATTAACTTGAATAGTGTAACGCTCGCCAGGTGTCATGTCGGCCACCTCGGCTTCAGTTTCTTTTACACTCGGCAATTTAACCCATCGTGGGTCATCCTCCGTTCGATACCTGATAGCGTACTCCGAGAATATAGAATCAGTCGGCGCCTCCCAGTGTACCAATACCGTATTACTCGTTACTTTTTCGATACTCAGATTGCGTGGAGGATGTGGCACTGTATTAAAATTTAAATTAATTAAATTGTGAAACTTTTACTTATTATTAAAAATTATCGTCAATAAGATATGAATAAACTTTGCAAAACACAAATATTTATTTTATTTTTCAAATTTCAATGAATAAAATAAAGAAAATAAGGAAATTCCACTGTAATAATTTTTATAAATTGATATTGCAATCGATGAATAATGACTGTTTACGATAGTATTTGAAAGCAGATATAATTTATTGCATAGACATTTTGCTGAATGCTTATCACTTGAAAGTCTCTGAGAATGTGAAAAAAGAGAAAGGAAAGCTGCATGTGTGTCATCGTTGGCAGCTCGCCCGGAATGAATAATAAAATCACACTCACAAACAGCCTGGAAGTAGGCATGAGGCTCGCTTCTCAAACCGTGACTGATGGCGAAGACCTTGACCTCGTAGCCAGCTCCGGGGTACAGGTCTTCGAGGACTATATGCGACTCGGTCGTGAGGGTCGTTGCGCTCTCGCCCGTGTCGTTACGATTGTGTGTCACCTCGAACTTCTCCTGGCGCGAGTTCACATCACTTTTCCATGAGATGTTCAAGCCTTTCTCAATCGACTTTAGATCCTCTATTATTGGACTTGATGGCTTCGTAACCTGATAAAGGACTGTTTCGTTCGACTCCACCTTACTGCTGATTGCCTGTACGATAATCGAATAGTTTCGACCGGGTAGCAAAGCTTCCAATGTTATCTAAAAATAAAATAAATATAATATTAGTACATTATTTGTTTACATTATTTATGAATACCTGCTTTTCTTAATTTTTTATGGCAATTTGTTTTTTATTAAAGCAAAATATGTATTCGTTACCCTAGTTTTATTTGTCGTTAAGACGTTGCTGTCTCCGCCAATTATAGCCTCGACTTCATGATATTGCACTTTGTAGGTGTCCTGAGTACTAGTATTTTCCGGACTCCAAGAAACTTCAACCATCCAAGTTTTTTCATCAATCTCTGCTTTTAGATCTCGAACTGGCAGGGGCCCTGTTAAACAAATATTAATTAGTAAATAAGCTTTATCTATTATTTACAATGGTCAAATAATTTAAAACTAATATAATCAAAAGAGTGATAGCTGTCGATAATAAACTTACAAAAAATATTTCACTTAATTCTTATCTGAAAGTATAATTAAATTTTAATAAATACTAACTGAGTGTAACATCTCTACTCGCTGGCCAGCTAGATACTTTGCCAGAGAATGTTTTGACGACAACTTGGTAGGTCTTCCCAGGCTCAAGATCCTTAAACTCCCAGCGGGTATCATCCTCGCGATTCCGAGTTACTGGAGCAAAGCGCCTATTCCCAGCTAACGATATCTGATATTTGTCAAATTCAGAGGTACCGTTTGGCGGCGACCAGTAGACTCGGAATGACGTTGACGTAACCGACGAGTTGTCAAAGGTCACGTTGAGCGGACGCAACGGCACTGTACGGTACTGTGCTGTTGTTGGAGCTGAAGTCTCATCCTCCGAGACTGTCTGCACCGAGATGTTGTACGCTCGACCTGCATTAAATGAGTTAAATTAATATTAAACCTATTTCATCAAAATAAATTAAGTAACTGAGCCTTAATTAAAATTCTCTAGACAAAATTTTAAGTAATTTTATTTCCTTTATCTGAAAATTCAACTACAATTTCAAAAAGATAAAGACAATACAATCGTCTAGACGTTTGAGCGGAAAGGGAGAGTAGTTTGATAAAGGAGCAATTTAATTGGGGTGGAGTAGGGAGGAGGAAAATCCGAGGACTCAATTAGCGATATAAGAGGCTTACCGGGAATGAGGCCTTTGAAAGCTGCTTGAGCTGGTCCAGGCGGCTCCGATTCCTTTTCGATGTAGAGGACGGATTCAGCGGCATCTTGAGGATCTATGCTAACCTTGTAATAAGTGTAAATTCCAGCCGGATAAGGCGGTTGCCAAAGAACAAGTAGCGTCGTCTCGTTCCGGAACCAAACAATGAACTTTCCTGGGGTATTTGGCTCTGAAAAGAAAAAAAAACACATTGAAACATCGGTTAATATTTTAAAATCTTAATTAATAATTCTATTAGTGTTAGTTGTCCCTATATTTTCAAGTATTTCGTTTATTCGATCAAGTATTGCGGGTAGAAGTGATTTTTTAAATTAAGTAATCCCTCGAATTTTCAAAAACAAACTGAATCAAATTCACGGAGCGCACAAGGTATTCATTCAACTTTAACGAAGCAAGCGTAAGTAACATTTT
Organism: Sycophila texana; assembly: GCA_035582955.1. Classification (NCBI taxonomy): domain Eukaryota; kingdom Metazoa; phylum Arthropoda; class Insecta; order Hymenoptera; family Eurytomidae; genus Sycophila; species Sycophila texana. The sequence continues at coordinate 13,730,063 of JAWWEN010000020.1, read as the reverse complement.
AAATTTCACTACAGAACAATTGGGTCACCCACATTTCAGCGAGCTCAGGAAAATGTTCAACGGAGTTCCTCAATTAAGTGAACATGCGGACGGCTGAGCATCCGCTCTGGATCTCAGGGCGACTAATTAAAAGAGATACACTCGTACGGAGTAAGTGCCAGGCGACAGAGAAACCACGTTTTTACACTAGTTAACCTAAACTCCTCTACTAACAAGCACGAACTTCATAAATAATGTTTGAAAGAAAAAATTTACAAGATACCATGACTCCTATCGAAGAAAAAAACCAATTACACTTTTCGTCAACGAACAAAAGCTCATTTCAACTTTTTGCAAAGAAAACTAGCACAATTAAGATCTGCCATGAAAGAAAGCACTTCTTGGAGTTCGGCCGCATTTTTCCAGGGAATACCGCCAAATGTGCCTTTTTACGACAACCAGAGTACAAATATTGTTTACTTAACTACAATAATGATTTTCTACAGGACCTATAAAGTTGCCAATGTTTTTATGCCCAACGCGAGGAAGCTTATACAATTTAAACTACATCCTCGCTGCGTTGCGTTGAAACTATACCGAAAAATAATATCCGAAACATCAATTTTTGGGCAACGTAAATCATCGATTTTTAACATTATTAAGAGAAAGTTTATCAAACTCATTAATATTAATAATTTTTCCAACGTGTGTACGAACTGTATTTTTTTTTCTTATATAAACGAATAGGGGGATCAGTACTGATACTGACTAGTCGTGAAGTTCCTGCTGGTGTAAGCGACACTCTCCTTGGTGTCGAGGACTGTGAAGAGCTGGAGGGAGTAGGTGGCGCCGGGCGTTAGGTCGCGCAAAGAGTAGGGCACGGCGTCCGCCGGAATCACGCTCGTCCACGGGTTGCTCGCGTCGTTGAAGCTCTGGACCCGTAGACGGAAGCCCGAGTAGTTGCCGTGTTGTGGTGGCTCCCAGTGCACCATCGCCGACTTGCCGCTCTTCACCGAAACCGTCAGGTTCGACGGTGGATCTGGTGCTAAAATAAGAAATTTTTAATTAATCTTTATGTTCACTTTATTAATCGCTACCATTCTTTTACTTATTTACTTATTAAAAATTTACAGAAAGTAAAAGGAATACGAAAATTAGTACTATTAATTAACAATATCCTCCGTGGAAATTTCGTGAAGTGTCTTTGATAATATCACATGTTAAAGTGTTAAAACTGCTTCGTTAATTCAATTTGTTTGGTGACTTAATCGAGTAATACAATTACTTAACTCTTAAATTACTTAATTTAATCTCATGAACTTGACAAGACGAACTCGAAAAAAAATTAAGGTAATCGATTTAAAGAAGATAATCTTTCACGATATCAAACTGCTTCGACCTTTTAATCAATGCGATGCAAAGTAGAAAGAACGAATATATTACGTGAAACTCTTATCATTTCCAGATAGAAAGTATAATTGCAACCGGATAAAGACTCACCGTGGCTTTCATTGAAATTTTTAGAACTATTTCTTAACTTTCCAATAAGCTATCATCCATTATACACTTTCTATTGTAAAGCGCAATTGATCGACCGAGAATATCTTTACAGTCCGATTGGATAACATTTATAAATTATAATAACAGCCCGAATGAACTTGCTCTCTATTGTAAAAGTTTAAAGCGACAGGTGCTGCATGTGGAGCGCGCGTCTTAAGAGTGTTTGAGTATTGTGCAACAATTTTACAGTTAATTAATTCAATTGACAGAAGTAGGTGAATGGATTCGCCAAGAGTATTAGTGCCAAGAATGTTAAAACTGACGTTGTAGTATTTCCGCGAAAACGATCGAGATCACTCGGTAATTGTCTGCTTCTATCAGCGAACGAATCATTCTTATTTATAAAACACTCTCGAATAGGGTCAACGCGCCAATTATTTTACAGTTGCACGTAAAATGCATCTGCCTATTACGCAACGATGGCATTTAATTAAAAATTTTTCTTTATTTTTCTTTAAACCGGATTAAATAAGGCAAGTGTAAGGATAAATTGAATTCAATACTTTTATTGTACACATTTGCGTTAAATGTTTGAGGGCCGAGGCCTTATGGTCAAAACTGATTTAGTGCATCGTCGACGTCCGACAATTCGTCTGACCCAGAAGCGAAATTTCGCTTATTCACGTAGCCAGTTGAGCCGAAGAGAGTAGGCCTCGTTTTTTACAAAAGTTATCCCCGCGCGCGAATTCATTACGTTCGTGAATCAAACAAAAGAGCTCGAGCCGATCTTTTATGTTTAACGTACCTCCTCCCGTGTGACAATGACGGATTTTCGGAGAAAAGACCAAAGACACCTCAATTTTCCGAAATCATAAAATGCATCCATTAGGTGCATTTCACAATGGTTTGCAAAAATGTTTAATATCTTATATTACAAAGATTAATAAAATGAAAAAAAAAATACAGAAAATTAATTATTTCTCCGTGACCTACAAGACCTATCAGATAAATCAGGTAGGATGTAGAAAAATAATTGATCAAACTTGAAAATTAATCGAAAATTAAATTTGAAAAGGAGATTTTATCTCGCACGTCGGACGTCTCAAGCCTTTCTTGTTTTTTTATAGTCCGCTGATTTCCTGAGAAATCTTTTACGCAAAATGAATAAGACATTTATGTAAATAATAGAGTCTCTTATAATTTTTATTCCTGATTATTTCAACGAATTCAGTAAAAAATAAAATGCGATTACAATGCAGACGATATTTCGCAGGCTCTTTTATTCAATGGTGCCGATGCCACGGTCAAGCTCGACAAAGAGCAATAAAAAAAAAAACAAAATAAAAAAAAAATTAATTAGAAATAGAATACGAAGTAAAGTAAGAAAAGGAGAGTAGCAAAGGAGCATTCATTATGCTTACGAGTGGTGATGGAGGCCGTCCAGGTGAGCCAGTCGTGGAGCGTGTTGTTACTATAATAGAGCCAGTACTCGTAGCGGGTGCCAGGTAGCCCGTCGCGAAACTTGATTACGTCGCCGATTTCCGAGGCGGCGAACGTAGTGTTGGGCGGCGGATATCCAACCCGCGGCGTGTAATCCAGCCTGTACCAGGAACCATACTGGGTAAGGTTACCCGGGATCTCGATCGCCAGATCCGCCGATCTCGTAACCTGCAAAAGAAAGGCATCGTCAGCGGAAGAAAATAAAGAAAAGAAACGTATTACTATTCTTTATTATTAAAAAAAAATAATAATAATAAATCCAAATCTTCAGTACCAAAGGCAGTCTGGTATATATTATTCGAGTGTCGTCCGAGTGTAGATATATACGTTAAGTGAACGCGATCTTAAAAAAAGAAAATGATGGGGAGTCTTATTTAAATTCCAAGCGCTTCTCGGTTAGCTCGACTGACAATGAGTTGAATCAATAAATGCCATGTTCTATTTCGGAAATATCGGTCAACGTACTTTCTAAATAAGCCGCGAGTACGAGCTCACGTACTCTAATTCACTTTTCCAAAGTGAAAAAAAGAATAAATTAATTTCTACCACTATTACACTGAATTGTTTGATTTTTTTTTTTTTTTTTTAATTAATTTCTTCGAGAATAGTATACAGATTTGCTTTTATTTATTTTTTTATCAATATGATTTTCTCATTAAAATTAATAGTCTTCTAATTCCAGAGGAGAGATGCATTATCAAATCGAGCGAGTCGTTTAATAAGCTCATTGACGTATCGGGAAAACCGATTGTTCGCTGGCTAGATGCATCGAGTTAAACGCGGAATTCGAAAACACGAATCGCGTGTCACGAGCTGGTTAGGTATATTAAGGCTCGGAGTTACGCCGCCCGATAAAACTGGTATACCCGCGCGTGCAATCGAGTTCCGATTCATCATCTATCGGCGAGCTATTTCTTATTTGCAATGCACGTGTCACTGCGAAAATGCATAAAGAATGCGGTTATCGAAAAATGAACAATCGTTTTCCTAAATTTTAAGGATTCGTTTAACAAACATTTAATGCGTCGAATAGAATTTAAAAATGCTTATGAATACGTAATATTTCTGAACGAGCAATAAATAATTAATATGGATTATAAATATAATGTATCCTGCCCATCAAATAAGTAGTTGAACTTAATAAAAGTTTATATTCATTTATTATCAACAGCATCAAAACCGGAATGCATTATCCTATACACAATATACTCTCCTCGCCACCTTTATCTCTACTGCATGCACACGTTATTACTCGCCATCGCATAAGAATAAAAAAAAGAGCGTCGCTTACAGGCGATGAAGACGGGGATCGATTTGCATCGCTCGCTCTCGAGAGAGAAAGAAATAGATAGTTAAAGGGAGCGAGAGAGCGGAAGAAGAGGCTTAAAGCTGCGGGGCGGATGTGCGCGGCGCGCGCAGGATCGCGCGGTCATTACGATTATTATGCCATTATTTTCGTGACCGCGTCATCCAATGCGCACATCGAGGAAAAAGAAAAAAAAGCCAAGTCGAGAGAGGCAAGAGCCCGTGGAGTAACTGACGCTTTCCGCGCTTCGCCGTCTAAGCGGAAGTGGCAGCTCGCTGTAGTCGAGTTGCTGCTGCGAATTTCCGCGCGTGCAGAGCTCGCCGGAGAGGAGGCATCAATTTTTATTCACATCTGCTCGATACAATCGTATGTAATACGCATTGTTTAGATATTCGTATAAATGTAAATTGAAAGTCTGAAAGTCTGAATTTAATGAATCAGTGGCAGTTAAAATATACACTCGGACAGACCTCTCTTATCCTTTTATGAAATACAATGTTTACTGATATTAATAACTTTTAACGTATTTGTACATGACTTGGAGGCGAAACGGTAATCTCATGATTGAAAGCGTGACTTATTTTATTTACATCTTTTTTGTATATTAATATTAAACGATCATTGTTTGATTCAGTCGTTAACAATAACATTGAATATTTTATTTTTATAATAATAAAAATAATTATTATCACTTCGTACTACTTTTACAAATTACATTATTTCGACGTTATTTAAAAAAATCTGCATAAGAGTCCATTCCGCAAGAAATAATTATGTTATACATTGATTGTCCACATAAAACAGATTAAAATTATCGCATAAACAAACTTTCAAAAGAGTAAAACGGAAAATGGATTTTTCACGAGCAACCAGTTTAAACCCAATTGTACGCTTACTGGGTCATTTCGCGTTGGTCGCAAATGAAAAGAGTCGGTGCTCGGTATACAGACACATACGCCAATTCCCATTGGCCACCGAATGAAAAGAAAGAGGTGAACACAAAAAGCAGCGCGCGCTACGAATACTTAAGTACCCTTCGATCGGCCGAAAGACAAAAGATCAGCTCAAAACTTCTCACTTTTTGTTCTCGGCTAAAATATCGACTGTTTTTCCCCTGACTCGTCGGCTCGTCAGCTCGTCACGAGGTCCGAGGCATACGCTGCTGCCTCCCGGCTCTTTTCGCCTCCCGTTTTCAAGCTATTAATAATTTACGCATCAGCCGGTGTGCCGCGGCCGTCGCGTGAGTTCTGTTGATTCTGCCTCGACTGAACCTTCCTCTCGGGCGCGTTACACTTCCTCCGGCGCTTTTGATCTTCCGGCACATTCACGGGTCCCTTTATGCTCGACGCGCTTCCCTCGTTTCCCGGATACACGCGAGTCTCGGCTTTTTTTTACGGGGGCTGGAGGCTCTCCCGGCATTTTGTTCGCGCCTAAGCAAGCACACCCGTGGAACGAAGCGTCGCCGCGACGTCTTTCTCCCGAGGAAATTCAGCGCTCGAGATTAAGGATGCTCGCCGTGACGTAAGAAAGTGGAAAATTTAGTGCCGTCGCCGCCTCCGCGCTGTTTTGAACAAACAAAAGCTTCTCGCTTCCTCGAGAATCCCGTGCACGGCTGCGGATAAAGGTATACCTTTTGATTACAAATAAACCTCTCGAGTTTGTCGTTGTGCATAAATTGCACGGCTTCCGGGAAATGCAGCTCCTACGCTGTTTTACATCGTCGACTCTCCATTACCCAACCGAATGATCTAAATGAGAAAGTGGATCTCTCTTCATTGAAAAATTTCGGAGTTGTATAGTGCTCGTATTTTTTTGGTGCGACGCTACAGTGCTACCGAAAATAGCAGTTGTACGCAGAAAAAAATGAAACGAAGGGGGATAAAAATTCCACTGGTACTTGCATTTCCCCGGAGGCGGCCGCGCCGTCAGTTCGATTCCCACGGGCGCGGCCTGTGCGGGGGCCAACTTTTTAATTTTCGCCATTCCCGGAGCCAGTGCGCGGGGACTGCATATATTGATCGATGCCTCCTCTGCGCCTGCCCTCCTCTTTCGACGCTTTCGCTTTCACGCGCCTATTCCTACGCGCCGCTGGGCTCTCTCTCACCCTCGCGACACCCACGCTCCCTCCGTGAGAGGCGTTCAACGCGCGAATTTTCCGTGCCGATGTAATGGGCTAACGACGCGAAGCTGACAGCAACCATATAGCCTGCGAGCGCTTTGGATTTACACAATTTATCGCTCGTTATCTTTTACAACTTTTCATGCACAGAAGTACACAGAAAAATATTGTACATTATCAATTATATGTGTACCTCTCGCGTTATAGTTTTTTTTTTCTTTTTTTATTTAAAAAAGTGAACGCAAAGGGAAATTAAAATTAATAAACAACCCACTACAATTCATTCACATGGTTAATTGTTTAAAGGGGAAATTAACAGCGCAACAATCGTACGTTTCATTGCCAAATGAAAAGATCGCATCTCACGAGACTGGGAAAATGTCAAGGCAGCCCGACGCTACACGCCCGAGAAATCCTCCAACGAGTGAGAAAAGTTGCGAATTTCATCCCGCGATAATTAAGCAAAAAAAGTGATAACCATCGCGGAGCACGCGCGGAAGAAACGTGGAAATTCCAATTATCCACGAAAAGAGTCGCAGCTTTTCACCCTCAGTTTTTCCCAGGCTCGTCGCCTTGATCTTGCGCTTAACGGAACTCTATCGCGGGCTCGCACGAGATCAGAGGATCAAAGGCGCACGCTCGCACGAAGACCCGTGTCTTTTTTTCTTGCTTTATTCTTGTTCTCCCCTTTTTTCCAAGGAAGTCTCTTTCAGTCAGGAAGTTCAAGGTGTTTGCCTTGCGATAAGAGAGCAACGGCGGCTGAACCTTTTTGGCGTGTATGGACTGTTAAAGAACACAACAGCCTGCGAGGGACGTTATTTTTTTTTTAATTGTTTCATTGAGATGAACGAGACATATGCGTCATAAGGAAGCTCATTTATATGACAAAATATTAATGCCCTCTTGAAAATAAAACGTATATTGCAAGGCTTTTTAAAAATTAATAGCGCCAAAACCCAAATTTAAACAGATGCTTATTATTAAGCGCGCAGAGTATCGACATAGATTTTGCTAGTATTATAAATAAAAAACAATGTATTTTCATTGCATCACGATTGAAGCCATCGAAGAAGCAAAAAAACAGGAGCATCGGAAGAATGCACCGCGCAAAAGCTTTCTACTTGGCAAGGCCCGCGCGCGCGCGAGTCGCATGACGACACAAAGTGCGGACACGCTCCATTTGTCGTCGCGCTCATAAAAGTAAACAAACACGCGAGCTGCGCCACCGAGCGACGAGTGTCCAGCAAACATCCGACTTTTTTTGCCGAGGAACGAAGCGCATCGAGAGGCGACTCTGCCCGCTCGGAATGCCTAACTGTCGCGGTTGCGCTCGCGTATGTATGCGCGACCGTACGAGCTCGGAATCGGCAAATCGGCGCCGCCACCGGAATGCCGAATCGCGACACAAAGGCCCCCTCCCCCAGCCCGCGGAGGCCGTGGATGAATTCCGGGCTTCCTCGAGCGGCGGGTTCCGCGTTTCTATATATCGCGCGTCAAGCTTTCCCAACGCCGCGCACGCATCGGCCTTCTCGTTTGCATCTCCCCCGTTGTGCGTTCGCGTCTTACGAAGCGGCCCGTTTACGACGCCGCTCGAGCATACCGAGTGGAATTGCTTTCCTTTGTGCGCTAGCCTCAGTTTGCGCACTGGCGCTCTTTGACTTTGTGGGGATGTCATTTAAGCCGAGGGGCACGTTGAAGTGCGCTCCGACGCGTCTTTATGTACACTCGATGCTTAGCGCGTCTTCCCGTGCGCACTGCGCGCCGAGTTCATCTCGGTTGATTCGACTACGAGACGATCACTGGAGAAGCGGAATAAACGTTTTGTTTGTACAATCTATTGCTTAGATACTAGAGTTTACGCATTTAGATAGCGACGTTTTGCTTTACTGTATACGTTGTTTGTTTTTTTTTTATTACTAGTAAAATACAAGAATTTTTTTATAAATTTCAGAAAAATTTCCCCATGAAGACGCTAAATTACAAGCTGTGCCTCTGTGATATATCCCAGTTTTACAATTTAAAGACTAGATTAGAACGGTATTTACTTTTATTTAATAGAATTATTAATAAACTTATATAAAAATTATTTCACTGATCTCATTTAAATAACCAAAAACTTCTTTGATGATTCAAATTTAAATCTTATCTTTAATTTTTTGCGCCGTTTAACAGGAAATTTATATCCATTAACCAATCAAATTGCTTATTTAAAAGTTTCACAACCTTCTGCCATCGTTTTTTTATAAGAAAGGATGTATAATTATTCCGATGATTGTGAAATGTAAAATTTACGAGATCCTATAATTATAAAACGTAAAATATTGCTGAGACTTCAGTATTCCTAAGAATGGAAAAAATATTGAGAAAAATTAGCTAAATTAGCTGTATGAGCTAAAAGTTGATAATATCAAAATGTGTGATAATTAACAACGTTATATAAGATCGGCTATATATAGGTCCAGTACTTATTTTCCACTGACGCAATGTAACGCTATTATACATATTTTTTCATTCTATACACTTTTTCTAACGTCAGAATCGTCCGATTTATTTTAGTACACGTAACACTTTTCGTTCTTCTTTTTCCAAAGGCGCAATGAAAATATTTTGAAGCAACAGGCACACGGACCACCACCGTGACTTGTTCGAAAAAAGCGCTACTCCTGCAGTGAAGCCATAAAAACAAATCAGTTGCATATTTCTAAAGTGTCATGAGATATTTTTGGAAGTCTTTTAAATCCCAAGTCGTCGCTATCAGTCTACAACCGATAGCTAATTTACAGATGAAGAAAATTAATATTTTCCTAATTATACCTATTAGCTACACTGATATTCTAAGATAAGCAATAATAATTAGCTAAGTAGTTATAAGCTTCGACGAAAAAAGAAGAAAAAAAATTGACAATACAAAAGCGAAGGCTACGGTCTGCTTCAAAAACAATCAAGCTGAAAAATTTCGATTACAAATTTCAGTTTTTTCTTATTCATTTTGCATTTCATTAAACTTTAAGCTACACAACGAGGCGTGGCGGGGCGGTGAGGTCGCCATATCGAGATGGCCGTTCATTCTTCCAACAAGCACTCTTTCCACTCGACTCCCTGTGCGGCTCTCCGGTACATCTCGGCCGAACTTTCCCTCTTTTCCGAAGGAACTGTGCAACAATTAGGTACGGGCGCGCGAGAGCTGGCGCATAATGCGCGCGCAGAGGGAGGGGAGAGCTGGGCCTACGTAAATCTCTTAATGAAATAATGTGAAAGCGCCAGAGCCCGCCGTCGCTCGCATATTTTACTCATTATGCGCCTTGGCTTTTCGTCGCTCTTCCGCTCGGTGAATCGATTATTCGTCGACGAAGAATACTTGGACAATTTTTAGAAACAGCAAAAAAAAATATACTAACTCGAAAATTCTAATCAATACGAGTAGACTACCTTCACCATGAGTTTTTTCAATTAGTTATTGATTCTTAATTTTTACACGATAAACGGTACCACAATGTACTGACTCATCTTATTTAATTTTTTTTAAATTTAATATAAAAATAAAATTTATACTTGCATAGCTTATCGATCGCATTAAACTAAAAACATTAATAACTTGATTAGTTCTTTATACAATTTTTTTGAAATTATGTAAGAATAGCCTTTCGGATCTGATCGGAGTCGAGAAAATAAAAAAACTAACGTCAGATACAATTTGTTCATAGTAGTGAGCGCACGCAATTGACTGGGCGAAGCTTTACAAGGGTCAAACGGTGCTCGCGCTCTGAGCGTGCATTTCGCTTAAAAGGTGAAAGCAGCCTTACCGCATTGAATGCAAATCGGGTCGATGATATTCTGAACTTCGGCGTTCCTTTTAATACCTGAATATATCGCGCGGAGGAACGCACCGTTGCCCATCGAGAGATACAGATACACCGCGGTAGAACCGCATTAGTGCGGGGGCGGATGCGGCGTCGCCTCGACCAGAGCTCGGAAATGACGGCGTAAATGGATTCACCGCCACAGCTGCGATAAAATAATAAGGATAACCTCGACATTTGCTTATTTTTACGTACACAGACAACTTTTTTTCTTCTTTCCGGCCTCAAGATAAATTCTTATTTTCTTTGCAGTTGAAACGTTGCAGTGATAACTAATTGTTTCATTATCATTATCATTCTTCTGATTTCACTTGAGTGTTGCGTTTTTTTTTTTTTAAAGAAAGTACGAAACAATAGAAATAAAGTATAAAATTTGATTAGAAAAATTTAAGATTTTATCGTTTCTTTCGTTATCACTAAATTTACGCATACTGCTGAAGGCATTATCTGCTAATAAAATTAGTTACCATTCTTAATATCAAAAGTATTTTGCCAGAGTAATAATAAAAGTTTTGAAACGAATCGAAATTACAGGCAGTGTAAGCACGAAACGGTATAAGAATCACAATAGTAAAACGTAACAAAATTTATCGTGCCACCGAAAAATAAAGAATCATGCTATAGTTTTATCTCAACCTCCATCTCTGTCTTCTCTCCATCGCCTACGCGGTGTACAACAAAAAAAAACAGCATCCACTTACAAGTGCACAGGCCGAGGCACAGGCGGCCAAAACTCGCGGTACAATCAGCGGGGGCCAGAAGGCGCGATCTCGAAATTTCACAAAAATCCGCAATTAGATTAAGTAATCGGCAAAGCGCTCTCGCCGCGGCTCGCGGCTTTCGCAAGTAGCGCGGCCAGGCCTATGCGCTTTCAATGACGCGCGCGCGAAAGGCAGTCGCATTCCAGGGGGGCCGTGTGCACGCTGCGCCGTCGAGACAACGATGATAATTGAACGCTCGGTGTCCGCGTTGAAAATTGACGCGGCGCGCTCCCGCTGCACTTTTACGGGAGCGACGAGACGCCGGCACGGTTTTACGCCACGAACATGGTCGGTCGATATGGCGTGTGGCCAGCATCGAGGCGTCGCTCGTTGACCCTCGCAGCCGCACTCTTTACGCTTCTCGGCGCTCGAATGCACGTTTCCTATGATCTTTGCCGGGTCTTGTGTACTTCTTTTCTGCTGCTTTCTTTACTCTTGCACATTTGTCATTTCAGATGACTTTTTTTTATAGATGTCTTATTTTTTTGAAGGTGTGCACAGAATGGTCCTTGAAATCCTTGAATTGAGGAGTCTTGTTAATAATCTAAGTAGCTGCTTTATTTTTTCTTCGCAGATTTTTGGAAGAGTGATCTTGTGTAGAAGCCTACTTAACTTTTTAAAAACCTATAACGTTTTTTATATAATTTAGCAAAATAAATCGAACCAGTCGAAGTAAGTTATAAATATGTATAGAAATGCGATTTTTTTACCTGCATAATATGCTATAGATATTAAAATTATTTAATTTTTTTTTTATATTACCACAAATTAAATTTTGAGGCCGAATTCTTAATTGTCTAGTATGTCGGCGCTGGGTGTACTCTGTTATACATATAGTAATATACTGACTTACGTAAACCGTCACGTACGGATGTTTGGTACTTAAACTTACATGACTGGGTAACCTTAATATAAAATGTTCATCTCCACTCACCTGCAACTAAAAGAAAAAAAAATTCATTATTATTTTATTTGTTAATCCTTTATATTAAAAAATTTTTCATTTGCATCTACTCATATATATAGTAAAGCCATTATACGGAGAGAAAGAATGAGTAAAAATTACAAACCGCTTTGTAAAAATTACCAACCGCTTTGTAATTTTTACTAGAAGG
>JAWWEN010000020.1:13698151-13717823 GCA_035582955.1 Sycophila texana | reverse complement strand
TCGACCAAGTGAAAAGTTTCGAAAAGTCGTCTCACGAAAAGCATAGCCGTGAGCAATCTCCCTACTCATCTCTGGTACTAATCTACATCTCTGGTACTAACAGAAAACATTCTAAGGTTGGTCAAACTCTAACCAAAAATCATCACCTTCAGAGCAAAACGAAAATGCAGGCGTGAATCATTTACCTTATTTGGTATTGTAGGAGCTCGCCAAAAACTCTCCGGCATTCTTTAATTGTTTAATTCGTAGTTATATTTACAAATTTCTGTATCCATTAAAGTAAGTCAGTTTTATAAATTATAAACTTGCTAGGTCGATAATAGTTATATCACGACATGGGAGTGGAAGATAATTATTTAATTCGTGCGATGGTTTTCGAAAATGTCGCACGAACTGAGTAATCACTTACGCACCAGTTTCGTTTGATATTTTTTAGCACGAGAGCCGAAAATTGGCATTAAAGTTGCTATTTTTATATTAGAATGCTATAAATTACCATTATGTGTAAAATATTCACTTGATTTACTTTTAATTAAATTTTCAGGAGATAATAAAATGGAACAAATAATTCAACAAAAGGTTGTTGAACTTGCTAGTCATGTTGAAAAACAACTGGATTCTGAAATAGAGAAATTGGATAATCTACATGTAGATGATATTGAAAAATTGCGTGAACAAAGGTTAAAAGAAATGAAGAAAATGCAGCACCAAAAACAAATATGGCTTTCTCAGGTATATGAATATAAATTTCAAGAATAATCATATCTTTTTTTATAAAATTATATTTTATAGAAACAGTCAATTGAATAATATCTTCAACTTTTACAGGGACATGGTGAATATACAGAATTAAGTGAGGAAAAAGAATTTTTTGATGTCAGTAAAAAATCCGATAAAGTTGTATGCCATTTTTACAAAAATGAATCTGAAAGATGTAAGATTGTTGATATGCATCTAAAAATACTTTGCAAAAAACATATTGAAACTCGTTTTATAAAATTAGATGTCGAGAAATGTCCTTTCTTAACAGGTAATTTTTATTAATCACATGGTATTTATTATCCAAATATACTCTTGTTTGATATATAAATAATATTTTTCAAACTTTGTAGATCGTCTAAGAATCAAAATCATTCCTACAATAGCTTTAGTAGTAGACAGTAAAACAAAGGACTACATAGTTGGATTCACGGATTTAGGTAATTGTGATGATTACTCTACTGAAGTACTTGAATGGAGAATTGCTCAAGCTGGTGCCATTTTTTACAGTGGTGATTTGATGTATCCACCTGACAAGACTAAAATGGAAAAACGATCTGTTACAAAAAAGACGATTCGTGAGAAAGACTCTGATGACTCGGATTCAGATTAAACATTTTTTATTTGAATGTTCTTGTAAGCAAAATATTAATAAATTTCACGCTTTTTTTATTAATTTAATTAAATAAGATTAGAGGTGGGAACTTTTAAATTATAAAACCACTTATTTTGAAAATATTGTTATTAAAATAACATTTTTTGAACAATCATTTTTACAAAAAAAATGTATTTGGAATGATTACATTAAATTTTGTGGAATAAGTTCTGATTTTTCCAGGAAATATCTTGTGCACTCCATTACTGCTTGTACTCACTGAAAATAACAAGTATGTTTTGGGTTACTTTGTACAGAAAAATAAAAAATTCATGTTAACTTAAAGTAAATTAATAACTTTTATAAAAAAAACTATATTACAAGTTAAAATGATAGTTTTAAAGAATAGTGCATACTGTATTATTTGATATAAAACCATTGTCTCTATTATTCTGTTTACTGATGCTTCTTTCTCTTTCATCCCACAATGTAAGGCCATCACACGCACATATCTTTTTTGTATTCTGAAAAAGTCCTGATGATCTTGCTATTATTCCACAAGCCAATCTATTAAAAAAGTAAATCTATATTAGGTTTAAGCAATTGATTGTAACATGAAATAAAGCAATTTATGTGCACAAATATACATTATAATCAAATTATTTTAGTTTATACATTACTATCAAACGATTTTATTAAAAAAAAAAGTACTAATGAGTAATGCGTTAATTAATTAAGCTAGAAATTAAGCGCTCAATCAGTTCCCCAAGAAATATTAAAGTACGAAATTATCGAAGCATACAGCCTACATAAGATCAAGTTCAAGTAAAAATTTTAAAAGTAAATAGAATAGGTAAACCGAGAACCTTCTGAACGGCGCGTTAAAGTACGGCGGTTTTTTTTTCTTCTTCCTTGGAGAGGTAAATTTAATTTAATAATAAATTTTTATTGGCATAAACAATAGTGTCATACAGCCACATAGAAAAACCTTGGAGAGGCATTGACTTCAAGTCACGTCCTCGGAGTACGGCGGTTCAGCGTTCAGCTACCGGCAGTGGCAACTGGCAACAAACGACCGAAAAGATCGGCGAGGGGCGCGGCGGGCGGTGGCGGGAAGAGCGGACTCGGCCCGCGCTGCCAAGTGCAGACCGCGAAGCTGTTACAGAGGCACACTGGCCGTCTCCGTCGATTCAGCGCCCGTTCGGGTCAGTCAAGCGCGGTCGAGCGTGGCGTCGCGTACTCGTGCCGTGCTCCTGGTACTCACGCAGTGCTCGCACGAGTAAGAGAATCGGAGGAATACTCGTCCCTACGAGGAGCGGCGATGCCGCCAGCGGGGCTCGTACTCGTGCAGCCTGCAGGTCTCGAATCCACGATGAGCACCAAAAGTCCCTCCAGGAGGAGCAGCGGCGGCAACAGCAGCCTCAGCGAGGTCTTCGCTGCCAAGAAGTGTTGCAATCCATTTAGGATACCGCGGCATTCCACCTCGAGTGCGCTGCGCAACGTACCCCAGCTGGTGCGGGATCGGCTGCCGCACGTGAGCTTCGGCCCACGGATTTGCTGCCATTGTCGGAAGCGAGTTTATACGATGCTCAAAGAGCGGAATCACCTGAAGCCCTCGGCAAGGCTCAATGCCGAGAAACACTCGGGCTCCGCTCGGCAGCAGCCACGACGAAGCGACGCCGTCGATGCTGCGGTGCCCGGATCCACGGCGATTCTACCTGTTGCCAGAGACGCGCCAAAAGCACGTGTGGATCCTGTAAAGGAGAAATCGGAGCAGGTATCTGGAGTCGTTGCTCCGAGTCTTTCAGATGTTCCAGATGGACCGACTGATTTGAGCAGTCCGAGTCTTCCAGTTATTGCAAGTGCTTCCGAGTCGAACAAGGAACTTAACCTAGCCGGTGAGTACGAACGGTTAGCCCGCGCTTTTTCTCCGAATAATGCACTCATGCGCGTTCGCTCCGACGTCACGCAGCGACGTAGGTATTTTTACTATAATTTATTTGACCGAATGAGCTTCTGCCCTCTCCATCTCCCCCTGATCAGGTTATCAATGTTTTTTTTTAATTTAAAGTGACTTTCTTTAGTTGGAGTTTTTGATGTTTACTTTCTTTTAATCAATTAAGAATAACTAACTATTATTTTAAAAGTAAATAAAAAACAGTATTAATTAATTAACCTTTTTCCGCTGTTTCCATTGATTTTGGATGTAGGACTGTCACCTTTACCAAGATCATCTGCTTTTTCGGTTACAACTAGAGATCTACCAATTATGTCCTGTACTTTGAGAAGATTATCCATTATCCTAAATGTCACTCTTCCTGTTCCATCAGCAACAACATTCCCCAGATCACCAATGTGCTGGTTCAAAAAGTTATTACATCAACTAACAATCTAAGTAAGAAGCTGATTTATTTATCTTATCCAAATATAGTAAAATTGTATTACCCTTTGAGAAGGTGGATCATCTGGTCCACCGTGTGGTGTATTGTTTGGATTAAAGTGTTCGCCCACACTGTAAATATTGAACTATATTAAAATCTATTAGTAAAGTAAAAACAAATTCAATATTGCTAATGACAAACCTTTCACAGCCTTTCGAAATATCACCGCATTCATGAATATGAATTCCATGAGGCCCAGTACTTAGGCCATCAATTGTTCCATCTACAATACATCCTTCTTCGGTTTGAACAAATCTTACTACACCTTTTATCAAATCTCCAAAACTGAATCCAGAATTACCTCCAAGCATTGATACAGCACTAATTCCCATTTCTAAAAAAAAAATAATCATAAATATTATGTTTTAATAGTTTCTTTTATCTCACATTTACTATTTTTTTTTCTTTTAGATTTACAAAAAGAACAAACCTCCATATCCTTTCAGAACTGCCTTCCTACCAGTGTTTTCTATTGTTTCTTGAATTGCTGCATGAGATAAATTAGTGGCAACAATCACAGAACCCTGTTCTAAAGATATTTCCACTTCCTTTACACCTGGTAAATTTGTCAGTGCATTTTTTATGGAATTTACGCACTTTTGACACGTCATTTCCACATTAAGTTCAATCTAAAAACATAATTTATTTTTGATTTACTACTTATAATCCTTTAACTTTTAAAAATTGTATAAATAACGTTAAAGTTTAGAAAAAAAAAAACCAATAAAAGTAATGTACCTTCGTCCAAGTCATGTTTTCCACTAATCTTACTAATCTTGCAGTAAAAAAAAATCGAAATTATATGATACAGCAATATTTCATTGAAGAGTCAGGTTAGTCGCCATATCGCCGCGGTAAAAAGGTACGCGATGATTTACGTTAAAATTCGGAGCATTGGCGACTCTACAATGTCCTTGAAATAAGAGGAAAAGTTTAAAGTCCTCGAATACCTTGCAGTTATTTAAAGGATTAAATAACAATGCAACACCGGTCAAACGTTCTGTTTTCACAGAATGTTGATGATTACTAGAATACTGGCTGTACTGGCTTATATATAGCGACTCATCACTATAGGAGCTGCAGTGTTGCCACGTGTTTTTTCTTCTGTTGCTCGCCCGAAAACTCGAAAAGAGAAACGCAGACGCAAACTCCCCCGCAAAACGCGGAACGGCAAAAAATCGCGAAAGGGCCGAGGTAAAGGCCATTCATCTTCCTTGATCGATATATAACTTAGGGTATAGAAGCTTATATCCCGAGTGTATACCTTTAGCTCTTTAATTATTTATCGGTCTTTACGTAGTATTTTATCTCGGAATGGAGTCTTTTTAAAGTCGAATAAGATACTTATTTCTGTTTAAGGGACAAAATTATCGTTTGAAATCCATGAACATGCCTATTATAATATACCTATTCTTTTTTTCAATTATTTAACGACAAATAAAATAAATGTATTTTACGTGCGTACAACGCTGCATCTAAACTCCCGCCGCAAGTCTCTTTTAATTATTAGGTGGCACTGCACTGTTGCATTCTGCAAGCTTATTATGTAATCTCGGCAACACCGCAGATTGAATATATCTGTTGTTGATGATATACATGCCTATAATGTCCCAGTGTTGTGTCTCGCTGAGTATATATATATAGCTATATAGTTGGGACAGTCCTGCCTCTTCTCGGGTATACCTACAGAGACTGCAGATTTGTGGAGAAGACAAGAGTCAGCTCGGGTTCTTTCCGAACCTGTTGTAACAGCTCCGATTCGTCGGCGTGAAAATAACTGGACCGCGAAATAAAACCGAGGTGTCGAGTTAAAGAGCTCGGGTACATTGTATCGCACGAATTTCATTGAAATTTTATTAGTACCGGCGTGCTTGGAAATTTTAAGACCGGAGGGGTTACGGCGCCGTCCGTTAAAATGTCCTCGACACGCGAACTCGTAGTTTTGCCGAGCATACTCGCCGACTCGTGTGCTCGTTCCCGTGTGACATGCTAACGCAAAGTCCCTCGTCGATCGGATCGGTCGTGTCACGCGGCGTTGGCGAGGTTCTGCTCAATTTTCCTTACAAGGGTGCGACTCATTTTCTCTTTCACTTTCTTTTTCACCTGAAATTTGATAGATTTATAACAGTCAGCTGGAGTTTTATTAATTGACTTACTGCTTTTTTTTGTTTTAGCTAATTTGACAACATTGCCAGAGTCCACAATGTCGAGGCGCAACAAAAACCAGACGCAGCAGTTTGCTGGCCCAGTGGCTTCTAATCCTCCAAAGAGAGTTTGCTGCTTCTGTAACCTCTCCGAGGATAACGAGATTGAATATGGGAAGTTTTATGAGCACAGTGGAATCATAACGCACTATTATTGTTTGGTAAGATCACATTTGAATAAAAACAAATGCTTATGTTGAATCTCACATGACAATGAAATAACACTGTTATGATTTATGTGAAAATTAAGTTTAACTTCATAGATATTGCATTACTATTTTTATTATAATTATTATAATTTTGTATTAAAATTTTATATTCTAGCTTTTATCTTCAAATATGGAACAAAGAGGGAATGATGACGAAGGAATATTGGGATTTTTGGCTGATGATATCCAAAAAGAAATTCGTAGAGGAAAAAGACTTGTAAGAGCAATTAAAATTTTTTATTTAAATGGTTAACAATTTTAAAATATTAATTAAACTTTATATTTTAAGGTTTGCTCGTATTGCAAAAAGAATGGTGCAACTTTAGGATGTTGTAATACAAAATGTAAACGTATTTTTCATTTTCCTTGTGGTTTAAAGGCTGGATCTTTACATCAGTTTTTTGGAGAATTCAGGTTTTTATTTGTCATAAATTTTTTTTTTTTTGTTTTATTTGTGTTAAAACTATAATCAAAATTAAATAAATAATTTTATAACAGGTCATACTGCACAACTCACAGACCAAAGCAGAAAATAGATGAAAGAGTTAAAAAAGAAATTGAAAATATGTCAAACATATTGTGTTACATATGCTATGAAGATGTTAAACCACTTGATAGTAATGGTACATTGTGGGCACCTTGTTGCAAAAAAAATGCTTGGTTCCATCGTATATGTGTACAGGTTAGTCTTTTATATTTAAAATGCCTCCTTTACTTTTTTAAGAACTACAAGTCAACTACATTATTTTTATTTTAGCAACTGGCTATGAGTGCTGGATATTTTTTCAAATGTCCTTTATGTAATAATAAAAGAGAATTTCAAAGTGCCATGTTAGAACATGGAATATATATTCCAAGGCAGTAAGCAAAATTTGCATTATCTATTATCTTGTAAATAATTAAAAAAATATAATTAATTTGCATTAATTTTATTTTTCTTAATCAGAGATGCGTCTTGGGAACTAGTGCCAAATGCATTTGAGGAGTTATTGTACCGACATGATCGATGTGACGCTGAAACGTGTTTATGTCCAAAAGGCAGAACATATTCTAGTAATAATGCGTAAGTAAACATCATTGCAAAATAGTGAACCGTTAATTTCATCATCAGAATTTAGAATGCTTGTACTATCATTATATAATCTATAACTTAACAGGAAATGGGAGTTAATTTTATGTCGAGTTTGTGGTTCACAAGGAACACATATATCTTGCAGCCGACTGAAATGGTCAGATCCAGTGTGGGACTGTCCAGAGTGCACATCTATAATTAGTATGTTTCTTTTTTTAAACAATGTTAATAGAGTTCTTTATAATAATTAGATAATATTCTTTTAGAAAATCCAAATAAAAATACAGAATCAACTGATAATTCAACGTCTAACACAACAGAGATATTTAGCCAGTAAGTACTCGTTTTTACTTTTCAAAAAAAGTTTTATTTATCTCTTAATTGTACCTTTTTTTTCAGAAGCGATACAACTACACTTAATGTAACTTTACAAGAAATGGATGAAGACAGTGATTCTGATATTTCAGTTGGCAATGAGAATGTTCCATTAGAAAATAATGTAAACAGCATTCCAATTATACCACCTGTAGTCAAATTACGTCCGGGACCGCGATCTTTCAAATTACAACAGGTTCAAAAATTACAAAAGTGAGTTATTATTTATTAATATTTTTTTATTCAAATATCTTTACTTCATTAAAAAATCGTTTAATTTTAGCGCAAATGTGGCTAAAGAAATTACATGCACGAACAATCCCGGTAATTCAAAGGCAGCAGGGAATGGTATTCATCGAATAGGTGACGTTATTGATTTAGACAGTGATGATGGTGAAGACACTGTGGAGGTACTTACTTTGCTTACATGCAACTTTTATCTTTATTTAAAAGTACGAAATTATTAATTTTATACATTTTAGATTGTTTGTGAAAGTGTAATGAAAACTAGAATAATAAATAGACAAAGTTCTCGTTTTAACGTCGAAGAAGCAAGTAGTAGCAGATCGTCGTTAACTGTGAACTCGTATTCAGCGAACTCATTGCCGTTTTCGATAAAGCAAATTGAGTTAGCACCCGAAGAGTCTGCAAGTTCATTACCATCCGAGGAGAACGAAGACACTCCATTCAACATAATCATCAGCAACGTTACTTCCGTACCTCCGGAATTTTTCGCAAATGTAACAGAAGCTACTGAAGAATTGTCAGAAGTTGCACAGTCCGCATCTTCAGATGGCCCAGCGAACCCGTTAAAGAGAGCGTACCCCTGCGATGAAGATAATGAATGTGAAGTCGTGGAGACAGCGAAACGTCCCCGTCTTGAAGATGTAAATCATAGCGTTAACAGCGTTGGGCACGGTGCGGAAGTTTTCGAAATGACGATAGAAGAGAGTATCCAGACTGAAAGGATCGGTTCAGAGGTAATACCGGTGCCTCAGACTAAAGACAATTTCGGTACAGCTGCTGTGACAACCTTATCGGAATCCAGCGAAAGTGTAAGCACTACATTTCTTTACTTTTTGGCGCGAGATAATTCGGTTGTGAGGTACGCGTTTTAAGTGACCAGCCGTAAATAGATCGCATATTATAAAACGACTCTAGCTTTATAGAAGTTTTTTATTTAAACCCTTCGAAAATCTTGTAATTTAGTTTCCCTATGTAAATTTACGCCTGTTCGGTGATTAATGAGAAATGTAGGTATTGTCTAAATTTGATTAGCTGGAGTAAACGTGCGGGGAATGTTTATTATGTGTCACCATCCCCGTACTTTCTCTCTAGTCTTACTCTTGGGGTTCTAACAGTGTCACGGGGATGCAGGCACCGAACCTGCAATGGCTGATGACCAGGAATGCAGGCGAGATAATACCGCAATTCACGATGGAGCACCAGCTGTATCCACAGTTGTCAAATTATCCGTTATTGAATCATCACTTGTTACAACCGCTGCCGACGCACAATGCGATACCTTGTAAGTCTAATAAATCAAAGCCAAAGTATAAATGGCTTGTTTAGGTTTGCTATTGTTACTTTTCTTGATCGTTATTATGTTAATAACAATTGACTGTTGTAATTGTTTAAAAATAACTAACTGTACCTGTTTTTATTTTTGTAAATACAACACGCACAAGTGATTTAATTAACTATTGTTTGTTTTTATGTTAAGAAAATTCTTCTAGTAATTTGTTTTTGTATGAAAGGTTGAGGTGCATGTTACTATCCCAATCCACATTTAAAAACCTAATTTAATTTCCACTAACATTGATCCTGATTTCTCTAATATTTTGGACAATTAAATGATAGTTTAACGTCTGTAAAATCTGAAAAAACTTGTAGTGAAGACGATTTAAAATTTTTAGTCGCACCGTTCTCGAAAATGGCGCAAGTTCCGATTACAGCAGCGGTAGCGGCAACAGCGACAGCCCCGAGTCAAGATGCTCCACTAGTGATAGATCTGGATTGATCCCAGACTTTGTCCGTCTCAATGACTTGAAATTCAAAATATGCGGCAGTAATTTGCAAGTAGGTATCACCCTTTACTACTTAATAACTAGGAAATTGAAAAAAAAAAAAAAATTAATCTTACGCAAATTAGAGTTAAAATATGAATTGCCTCTAAAATTTTCGTGGGTAGAAAAAAGAAATAAAAAATCTTTTTTTAAGGTAATTATTTCACGAGTCACACAAAAGTTGATCAAAAGGAGCTTGGATAAAATATGCTGTTAAGTTGATTTATTCACATATCGTAAAAGTGCAAGATATAAGATAAAAGTTAGTTAATGTCCTAGCACGTATTGATTTACTTATTTTTTCTATTGTGCTAGACCTTACTTGCTTCTTTCAAAATATTTCAATTTTTTATTATGCATACCTATTTGTTTTAAAAGTTAACTGTTATTTATGGAATGTATTGCATTCTTTATTTTTATGTATATCCAGTGAAATGAGTCTGTTATATTTATAAAATTAGACACTATTTTATATTGTACAGAAAAACTTTTCATTCCAAGATCATCTCCTCGATATATTTGATTTTACCAGCAAGATTTGGCCTGCTGCTTAGTCTTTATGGAACTGCGCTCAAACCTTAGTTGTTTAGCTTTTAAAAAGTGAATTTTGAGTAGTCATTCTAACACGTTTAATTTAATATTTCAGTTAACTTTTGGAGCATGCAACATTCAACTGAAAATGAAGGGTACGTCGGCAGCGAGCAGCTCGAGCGAAGCTAGTGACAAGATGACGTCTGGCACGAAATCACCATTCGCAGGATCGAATCCGAATTCATCGAGCGAGAAGAGCAGCCAATCACTTCAGTTGCGTTTCGAGGATTCCAGCGAGTTCGAAAAGATAAGCAAATCATTGAGGAATCGAAGAGTGCGAAACTTCGTCTATGAGGACGACAATACGCTGCTGGAATATCCGTCTCCAGTGAACCATTCGCAGGGAAATGTGAAAATGTTGCGCAAACTCGCGGCCTTAAGCGATAGAACTAGCTCCAAAAGCAGTGGCAGTGAATTGAAGGAAAACTGGGATCCGGAAGTATCGAGTTCAAGCAATATCGTATCGGACAACGCGAACAATAATCATCAAGTCCGTCTATCGGAATTGAAAGACAGATTGAACATCGATGACAACGGTTTTACTCACAAGGAGGATTCAAGCAAGAATCAGCGTTTACTAAGACGAAGCAACAGAATCGTACGTCATTTTCGTTTCGTGCAAGGTTCAGACGTAATTGGAAACGGGTTGCTTAACGGAGATTCAGTAGACTCTAATACAAATATTCCTTTCACTTCGTCTGTTGAAAAGTTTAATGACAACTCGATAGGCGATCAGTCTGCTAGGAGCTCCAAATCATTGAAAGTTCCCATTAGTTTAGAAGCGGTAGAAGACGATAAACATTTGAAAAATGTTAATGTTCTTGATTTGGAATTCACGAGTAGAATTAACGATTCGCATTGTAAAACTAAAAACTCGGAGTTTAGAGTCAGTATAGATTTAAATAAAATAAAAAGTCTCATCAGCGCCAACCCAGATTTATTTTTTAAAACTAAAAGTAACGGCCTTAAGAGAATGCGTGTTTATAAAGCGGAAGAAAAGTTGCGAGTTGAGTTGTGTTCAGGAGAAAAAAGATTACTTACTAAAGCTCAAAGTTTTGATTGCCTTCTGGACATTGTTAAGCATAATAAAAGTTCAATAGATTTTCAAGGTAAAAGTAAGAGCATTGATAACTTGTCATTTATTGATAGTAACGATTTAATGCCACTGACTGATAAAAAAGACTGTTTTGAAAATAGATCTAGAAGAAGCTTACAGAGAAAAACGAGATTCTTTGGAAAATCTGAATGTGTTAGGTAATCATATTAACGGTTCTTTAATATTTTATTGCGAATTTCGTACTTTTTTTAGTAACTTAAAAAGGTATTAAATTAGATGCATCAAAACCTTGAGCATACAATAAAATACTCCAGTGCAATTTCTCTTTAATTCTACAGATATCAGATGACTCATGAATTTGTTTTCATACGGAATCCTCAAATAAAATGAATGAAAAAATACCTATGATTTATTTTTTAAGTTCATTATAATCAGTTTTGTGATAAATTTATTAGCAATAAAATTAATTTCTTAAAGTAATTTTTAATTATCTTTCGTACAGACGTTTGCTAATAACATGTAGATATTTTCGAATTAAAACGTATGTTCGGATTTTATTATATACTGTAAACAATTGTAATAAATTATGTACATTACCTATGGTATAATTATTTTCCTAATTCATATATTTTATTTAGTTTATAGGAGTATTTTTATGATCATTTTTCACGTAACATCGATAAAGACAACCTTTTAGGAAAAGGAAAAAAAAACAATTTATTGAAAAACGAAGACATTTATTTCATTTGTAATTTGTTTTTTAAAGTGCTTCATTATAGAGCTTGGACTCAGAAGTCTAAATTTTTTTCATTATACATTTATATGTAATAAGTTGTGTATAAGAATGTACTATACAATCATTATATAGTAAGATAACACGCAATATAAATTAAGGTAACAACCTTATATTGGTAATATACAAAAGCATTACTTAAAGTAAATTATCTAAATTTTCATAAAATTGTTTCATGGAAATATTATATACAATTGAGTAAAAAGTGTCTTAAAAGATAAAAAGTAAACGCATTATAATTGAGGAACCAACATCTCCATATTTTACATTAATTCGAAATTAGTTTTATTTACAAAAATAATTATATATTTATACTCTACGATTTATCATTGTTCAAAGTGACAATATAATTTGTGAATTATTGTTTTCAATTATTTTTCATATGTTT
This sequence comes from Sycophila texana, assembly GCA_035582955.1. Taxonomy (NCBI): domain Eukaryota; kingdom Metazoa; phylum Arthropoda; class Insecta; order Hymenoptera; family Eurytomidae; genus Sycophila; species Sycophila texana. The sequence continues at coordinate 13,705,273 of JAWWEN010000020.1, read as the reverse complement.
TATTATAAAACAGATATTCAGAGGCATACTTAAGAAATATTTGATATTTGAGGAATTAGTACCAATTATTTCTTAAATATTTTACTTGTCTTATCAAATAGAAAATTATTAAACATATAATTCACTATTTTTTAATTTTATCTTATTTTTATAATAAAACATAGTTGTTAATTATTCGCATTAATAAAGTCACAATTTTTATTAAACTTTAGAAGAGCACTAGTGCTTGTGAAAATTATCACGAATTATGAATTGTAATAGTACAAAATACTTTATTTATTTAAATGGAAAATAATTAATCATCAAATAATCTTGAATTATAAAATAAATTTTTCCCACAAATTTTTAAATGATTTGTTTTACCTTTACACATACAGATTTAACTATTAATTCATTATTATTCATTAGTATGTACACATTTAAACTTCATCCTACTTATTCTACTAAAAGTCATACGTACGAAGCCTTTAAAAAAATCGAGGTAGTTACTTTATACACTTTAAACACTTTTACAAATATTTATGCAGCACTTTCATTTCAGATAGGTTTCCATGCAACCGTACTCATTTTGTTATTCAGTTCTTGCAAAATAAGTGAACATGTAAGCTGTTTTTCAGGAGATAATCCGCTAACACCCTCCATTTCAAAATCTTCATCTGCAGCTCCACTGCTACTACCTCCTCTTCCTTTTCCCTTACCTTTCCTCTTTTTCTTTTTATTTAACTGACGACAATCATTATCAGATCCAGTTTCTGCAGCTCTTCTTAACTGAAAAAAAAAAAAAAATTAAATTGTAATTTTTAATGTATGAGATATTTGATGCTACATTAATAGAACATAAAATAATCAAAATATTAATAATAGTAATAATAAAATGTTTAAATTTACCTTAGCACTTTTTCTTGTTTGCTTATCATATTCCAGTGAATCATAATAATTAGGTTTTTCTCTCTTAATTCTATTAGTTCTTCTGGTTTTCATGGCACCAGCTTCTGGGCTTGGAGGGCTTTTTATTGAATTTCGTCGAGCATTGAAAAAGGAGTGCCCGCAGGGACATGCTTTGCAGGCTACAGGTACCTGTTAATCAATAAATATTAATTTTAATAAACAATAAATATATCTAAATAAATAAACTAAAAAAAGTAATGAATAAAATGAAAAAAGAAAGATTTAGCTAAGTTTTACTTTGTTGATTGTTACTGATTGTTACTTCGATTGAGGTTAGCATAGCAACTCCAATGTTACTAAAATGATGTGAAAAAACATTATTTTTACCTGTTGTTCGCACTTTGGGCACCCTTTACTGATTGTTTTCGTTTTGGCCATTCTAAAAGAACAAATGTGAAGAGAATCGTTTAAATTATCAACACGGTTACGTGCCTCTGGCGATCATCGAGTAAAAAATAACGAGTCAGCTAAGCTAACGAAATCAAATGCTCGCTTCTAAGTTTCCAACAATGACGGTGGCTTGATCAGCTTAATTGAACCCAGATTAGATAGTCTCGCGCACGTAAAAATGAAACTTTGCGTCGAAATTTGACGCGCTCGAGTGTACACAACAACATAGGCACACAAAGCCACGAGCGAGAGTGGTGTGTGTAGATATATTTTTGAAGGTGAATAAGTAGTAATCCCTTATATTAAAATGCATTGCGATTATGATCGAATTGAATGAAGTCGAATTATCGCATTATCGAAATTGAAGAGTGTGAAAGTAGTAGCAATTAAGCGTTTACTTTTTTGTTTTTGTCGTCTCCGAACTAAAATAATCAGCGCGCGAAGCGCGCGTGTGAATTCTAGTGAGGAAAAATGAAGTGACGAATAAAGATTTAAGTGTGTTGCACTATGTATAGGTATACGAAATACGACAACACGACGGTGGTGGTGGTGGCGCTGTGCGACTGCCGACTGGTCTGCAGTCTGCACTGAAGCTTGAAATTGAAAGGCATATCAACACCTACACTAAGCTATACATACAATATATAAAACACGTAAATAAAATATATGCATACGCGATAACCAACCTTAATTGAGGAAAGTTGAATGAAATTCGAAATTTATGATTATGTCGACTGGAAACTTTGGAGTATGGATGGCGTTTCGCTCTTCGCCGGGTGTAAAGGCTGTCTTCACTGCAGAGTCGTTCACTCGCTGGCGTTCCTTGAGGATGAGGCGCCGCAGCAGCTTTGGCTGCCTCCGAGGATTCAGGAGCAGCTTGAAAATCTTCATTTTAAAGGAACGACAAACTGCAGTAAAATTCGGTGAGTCAGCTCAATTTGCCTATATGTATGCCTCTCTGTACTTATAATTTTACGGTGTAAGATATATATACGCTTTCTTACACCGTGATTTTAATTAAACTGGTTTAAATGTTTTGCTATATTATCACCCTCACTCTGATTTCGAAGAAATTAGTTATGAAATTGACTGTAAGGAAAATTCCGAGAATTTAATCATTCTGAAGATTCTATTTAATATCTGTTCTTCATTGTTACTGTTTATAGTATACATATATATGTATATATATTATAAGTAAACACAATTATATACTTATGTAGGTGTGCCAATGACAATTTCGAAGTAAAATTATACATAGAATATACTAATTAGTTTTAAGCTGAAAGGTGTAGGCAGTGAGTGCAGGCACAAATTAAATATAGTATTAAGATTAATTTAAAAATAAAACAAAATTAAATATTTAAACTAATGTGAAATCAAGATTAATTATTTTGTAAATTAGTGACTATATACATAACAATTTTCCAGAGGTACGTAACCAAAATAACTTAAAATTTATTGTAAATTTTCATTAATTTACGTAATTCAAAATAACTAATTAAATTAAGATATATACGACAACTGAGGACAATTATATGTTAAAAAAAAAATCGTTAATACAATAAACCTGCATTTGTCAGGAAGTAAAAAAATAAAGCAAAGGTTTGTAACGGTAACTAATGATGAATTAAATTATAAATTTAAAAAAATATCACGAACATTCGCAACACCGTTACGTTTGTAATAAAGGCGCGCAGCGCGGTCCGCTTGCGTCGTCCATCTTGATTCTTTGGTGTGCGGAGCAGCGGCGCATAGGTATAAGTGCAGGGCAGTCAACGACTGGCCAATTGAACGGGGTAAATTTAGCCTCAATTCCTAGCTCGTATGTACGATCGAGAGGCGCAGCCACTTATACGCGTCTGCCCCATCAACTTTTTATACGCGGCGTTGAAGTATTGATGAAGGTTGTGCGTTGACGGCCAGCCGTTAAGCTGCCAGGGTAAGTACTTAGAGTGTCTGGCACGCGAATCCGCAAATAAGTGCAGGAGAAGAGGTGAGCTTCGCTCTGTTGACGGACACTTGTGTCGCTGCTGCTTAGCGGAGCTGCGCTATGTATACATAACGTTCACCTGTCCACAGCGCAGATTTATTTTCGTCTTCTCGTCGGCCTTGCCTCGCAAATGTCACCTTCCTATTGATTTTCAGATGGCTCTCACCTTCCAACAAATCATTCTGGACGCTAGCAAGCTCGTCAATGAGATATCGACGCAGGAGAACACCGCCGATGTTCTGATATGCGAAATACAATCCGTTTGTAGTCAGATTGACAGCATGAAGCAGGTAATGTGCAAACACATATGTTTCATTAACTTTGTTGATGCAGTTGAAAGGAGTCAACTTTTGTTTTATTTATTTCTTCATTTCAACAGTCTTTACTCGATGTTATTGATTTGCTTGCTATTTTACTGAACTTTAGTGGGGTTCTAGCACTTATAAGCTTCACTTTTTTTACCTAGGAATGATGTTTTTATTATTTACTGTGTGTAACATTATAAATTTTTCAGTATCAAGAAGATCTTGAATCTCTGAATGCTACTCAAACCAGTCAGAAACCACGCCAGGAGCTTCTTGCTGGTTTCCAAAAAGGAAATAATGGATACTTCAGAGAATTACAGGCTGAAAATAAGGATTTAAGACTTGCCCTTGAAGATTATCAAAAAGCTTTGGAACAAATAATGTCTAAGTACAGACAACAAACTGCTTATTTTTTGAAACAAACTAAAACAGATATTACTGCCATACCGAACAAAAAATGTTGTCAACAGTATAACCAGTGTAAATGTATAAATGTAAGTAGATTTAAAATGAAATTTTAGTTCGTGCTGTACAATTGTCTTTTTTAATTTTCTGAATTTCGTATTCCTTTTATCAGGTTATTAATAAGCAAGCAGAAAAAATCAGTGAAATGGCAACAGTTATGAGAAGTGCAGCTCAAATAGATGAAGAGAATGAAATGAAGTATGTTGAAACTTTGGGACAATTGAAAAAAGAAAATATTGGATTGCGAGAGATACTTGATATGGCAAATAAGTACAACTGTCCAAAAAGTGAGATTTCCGTAGAAAGTAAAACAGTTCAAACAGATGATCTGTAAATATAAAGAATAATATACACAACGTTTTTTCCAAAAATGTGATACTCACTGAATAATCAATTTTGAATCATATTTCGTTTGTTATATTATTCTTATTTATGTATTCAGTTTATTAAAATCACAATTCTAATAACAAATGTGCTACACAGAGTGATAGAAAATAATGCAATATAATATATTATGTATTAAGCGACATTTATTATTTATTAACAGGTTTAGTGTGGCACAAGCCATATTTGTGTCATAAATTTTATGAAAATTAACTGTTCTTTTGTTTGATACTGTCATAGTTTATTTTGTTTACTTTTTTACTACATAATTCATCCTGACATTTAAAATATGCATATTTAGAAAATAAAAATAAGTCGTAACTATTTATTCTAGCTTTATAATAAAAAAAAATTTAATATAAAAATTAATGTAAGTTCACCACACTGAACCTGACAAGTTACAAGTTAATGTTAGATATTTTTTCACTGTATCAAATACGTAGATGTAAATGTATATATATTAATGTACAATCGATTTTGAAGATAAAATCTTCTCGTATCTTTTATGAAGCAAGTATTTGTGTAAAACATGCACATACAGATGGCGCCTCTTTACACTTTAAACCACTGTTAAGCATCTTTTTTTACATAAAAATGTTAGTGTAAAATGTAAAAAATGTGTAATTTGCAATCAAATGTAAGCTAAAAAGTAATAAAAAGTACATTTCTTTATAATTCCCGTGACGCATTCATTATCTATGTAAACTTACGCAACATCATGATTTTCTTTATGTTATTTTTCCCGCCTTGTTGAGCAGTGTAAGCGCGATAAAAAAAAGTGATAAAAACTTATATCGTTTGTTTGTGGAGAGAAAGATGCGTGAAAAAAGATCTGAAAGGGATTTCGATAAAGGAAAGATAAGACGAAAAAAAAACATTGAAGATTGATTATGCGAAAATTGTGAATATTATTTTTTCCGAGTAGAGATATCACTTAAAATAGTAAAAAAAATATTTGCACTGATTATACCAGTTAAAATTCGTACTTTAATCAACGCAAAAATAAATAAGTTATCACAATGTAAATTTGATTTAGATGAAGCAGATATGCGAGTCTATGATTTTCCTCAAACTGTACAAGAGAATAATTTGTTGCCGACGTTAACCAACACGTCCCAGTAGATTTTATTAATGATCTCTTGAAATTTTATTAAATAATAATTTCTTTATTTAAGCTTTCATGAAAACATTTTAAATATTTGTTAACAATCATAATTATATTTAATAAAATTAAGTTATCCGCACCTATAAAGTCTGAAAATAACAGCTTTTATATTCAACTTTATTTTTATCTTACTGAAATAATTGCAACCACATGTTCCTTAAAAGAGATAATGCGTCCATTATTGCGAACCGAAGTATGAGCCTCCAAAATTCGAGCTCACAGAAATTGTAAATTATTGCAGTAAAATATCAAAAATTTACTCTCCGAGGGAGAAAAAGCGCGTCTGGCAGGCCCGAAACATCTTGAAAAATGTCGCGTCGACTTATCGAAGAGTGCTAGCAACGTTTTCGTCTCCGCCGCCTGCCCTTGATGCCTATATCTCTCGCGTCGTCGAAAGAAGTGGCTCCTCCGAGTTCCCGGCTGCATAAGGCACTCGAGCCTATTTCCCCGCGCCTATAGACGGCCAAATGTTTGCGCGCGGCAGGCTCTCCTCTCGAGTAATAGAACTCGTTTTCACAGAAATAATAACAAAAAAACGGAGGAAAAGCTCGTTTAGTATGCCAAGGGGAGGGTGGAAAAAAAAAAACGGCGAAAGATGCAGAGGAGCGGGAACAGGTGTGTACGCAGCGGAAAAGCTTGTGAGGGGGGGAGAGAGCGAGTCGCCTCCCCGAAGAGTCAAGTAGCGCGTGAAGCCGAGCGCAGGTTCCGACATCCGGAGGGGCGGCGGAGCTTTTCCGCTCGTTTTTCCTTCTCTTTGGCGAAATACGAGCGATGCACACATGTGCAGCACGTACGCGCGCACCGTGGGATTTTCGAGGGTCGCCGATAAATCAGCCGATGCAGAGCTGAGTGTTTGCCTTTGCGGGCCTTTTCTGTGCCGCGGTACGCGCGGGTACGCGAGCCCGAACAGGAAATTCGCGGCGATCTCGCTTATTGCGGGCCCCCGGCTCACGGAATTCACAAAGTCCCGTCGGCAAATTAAGCGAACCTCTGTTTGTCCGTCCGTCCGCCTGCTCCCCTCTCCCCCGCTATCTATTCTTTTTCTGCCTTCCCTCTTCGCTAACTAAGTCGGCTATCGATTCCGTGGAATACAATTTTCTGTGTCGTCCCAGAAAAAGGGATTAACTATACACAGTCGTCACAGGCGAAACTTTGAGCTATCCTTTTCCTTTTGGCGCTGCATCGGAAGTGGCCAAATGATTACTTGAATTATTTTAATCACGTATTAAAATTTAAACATAAAAATAAATATATCGTCTCTCAAATGTAAACGTCATTAAAGACTTGGGTGTATGGTTCGACAATTCTTTTAATTTTACAGAACATATTGATTTTATAGTGTCTAAAGCTTTTAACTTAGTTGGCTTTATACCCGTGACTTTAATGACATTTCTGCGGTTATACATCTTTATAGAACTTTAGTAATTCCAATCTTGACTTATTGTTCGCCAATTTGGTCTCCTCACACGGTGGTT
>JAWWEN010000020.1:13661625-13688665 GCA_035582955.1 Sycophila texana | reverse complement strand
TCAGTATCGGGCCAGTACCGGTTTTACGATTGGGCCAGTACTGGCATTTTCCCAGCCTCGGCAATTTTTTCGCGGGAAGTTAATTTTGGTTACATATTAAAACAGTAATCGACCTTTTTATTTTAAGAGAGAAAAAATGAAACACTATAAAATTGGAGATAAATATAAAATCCGTACTTTGCTTTTTATTTCGATGTTTTGAAATAGCTGTATAAACTATAAATTATAAAAGTCTAAAAGTGTCGAAAGAAGAAATATAGACGTGAAAATCTATAAGAATGTAGAAAAATAAAAATAAAATAAATAAAAAGAAGAATAATAGAGATAGCCAGAGTTATGATATTTCGAGAGTAGCTCCGTCGGCGTATAGCACCGCAGGAGATTTCAATCTCCTTGGGCGCAGTCGAGGCTCGCCCTCAGTATACCCACCTTTATTCTGCGGCGCTCGTTCAGCGAGACGAGGAACCGGGCGGCAAACCTACGGTCGAGATTGCCTACCCCGGCCACCAGACGCTGGACCAATCTCTCCACGGCCGCCTCGGTGCGCGCGTTATCCGCGGATCCTGCGAACCACACGTACACATACCTTTTATCGTACACGTATTTCGCGTATACACATTCCGCGCACACTTATAGGGGCCATTCGATCGACTGGAATATCGGCCGACGCACGCGCATCCCGGCTCTAATTAATTCGAGAGAGAGAGAGCGGCTCGAAAAAAAGGCGGCCCGATATAGGCACACACCGGTCACTCAGCCCCGGCTTTTTCATTATCGGCCAACATCGACGAGCAAGGATATTCGGCAGCGACGCCGGGAGTTCTCGCCGATTTTTTTTTTTTTTTCATGCTCGTCGGAAAAAATGACGTATCACACGCCGGGATACTGTGAGGAAATGCTTTTAGACGGATCTTTCGTCGAATCCAAAAAAAAAATATTGATTCACCAGCCGCTGAATTTTTAATGAGTATATAACGAAGCTTCATACCGTTGCATTTTATTTAGAAGAAAGTTTGAGCTTTTTATTATTTAGGTTACTTACTTGTATTTTAAAGTGTGCATTCAAGATACGCGGTTATAAAAATGAATTGTTCAAAATTAACTGTAGCTAACAGAATATTTTTCCAACAGAAACAAAAAAATTATAATGAAGCAATTCATCAATACCGCAAAACGTGTTAATCAGGCCGTACTGATCATCATCATCTACAATTAAAAGATTTTTCGAGTATTTTTCAAGCGAATCAAGGATATAGAAAATCATTTTATTCGCGAGAGAAAGCCAGTTTTCCAGAAAAGGACGAGCATATAATCACATTACCTTCGTAATCCGCTTTTCCAAGCAGCCTGAAATAGTCATTGAGCTTTTCGAGCTGTTCGGGCTTGAAGTGGAGCTTGCTGGTCATCAGCCTGAGTCCCTCCTCGCTCTTGCGCCTGGCCTCGGCGCAGCTGCTGACGGCACAGCCCATTCCTCACCTACGAATCAGCGATGCGTTAGTTGCCGTTTCGCGAAATCGTAAAGGGTCGAGGAAGTCGCGTCGCCTCTCTCGATCGGCTGAAATTATTCGATGGTCCCGCGCCTCGCAGAGTCTCACAAAGGCGCGAAGAGGAAGAGACTCCAGCGCGTAGCGTCAAAGCTGGCGTTGCCTGTTCATATTGCCTCCCTTTGCCCAGACGCGCCCTCCCGACGATAAAAGCCGCGTCAAAGCTCTTTCCAGACGTGCCAATTACATGCATCCGTAATAAATTGCGAATTCCCACGCTCGTTTCTCCCACTCCGCCTATTGCCTTAATCGATCCGCCCCCCCAATATCGATATCGTAATACACTACTTTTTATTGCTTTTCATTTAAGGAAGTTGAGGATTTTATTTTACTAATATATACATATTAATCGAGAAAAAGTTTCAATCCCTTTACGCAAATTTATAATTACTATTAATATAGACTTTTTTATGCTTAAATACCGGATCAAGAGGATAGCCTTTCGATGACGATCAAAAGGAAACTGATCCGTCATCGAAGAATAGCGTTCCCTCGACAGACTATATAGTCAGGTCCACGCGGACCCTTTATTTACGGAGAACTGCGGAATACTCGCGCCTCTGTGGATTATAACCCCTGGCTCGTGCAATTGCTCGTGTGCGCACTATAACGCAGTCGAAACGACTGTGTTAATAACTTTTGCACCCGTGAGCTCGGAATTGCGCATTGGAACCGCATCGTTATACATATGTATATAAGCGCAAACAGGCGGAGAGAGGCGAAAAAAAAAACTCGGCAGCGACAGGAACTGGCCCGGTTGGATGAATCAAATTTATCCCCCGTGACTATACTAATTGATTGAAAATTCCCAAGCGCCCGGTGCGCTAATACAATTTCCGCAGTGGCGCTCGCATTGTTGTGCATTTTTTCGCCCGCGCAACGCTCGCACTCTGCGCTCCCGACCCTGCGCCTCTTTTTTTTTTTTTGTCTTGACTTATAGGGGGGAAAGTGAAATGAACTGTGACTTGATGAGAAATTATTCTCTAAATTGCACACTATACCATTCTACAGGGAACTGGGAACTTTGAATGGGCTTTCCGGTGGCAGTTGATTAATATTTTGCAGGTGGCAAAATGAGCACTATATAAGCACTATATCTTTTGCGTTCTAGATAACTAAGTGTCATTATATTTGACTTTTTGAAATTTCAAACGTTTATCGTACTTATACTACTTATAATATAATTACTGTATCAAAAATTATAAATAATAAAAATAAAAAATTAAAATATATAACGTAGTTCGTGCAGTAATAATTTTCTGAAGAATATTATACATTCAAGATCAAGTAGCCCCCTAATTACATTTTAATTTAAAACTAAATTCAATAATCTGCTGTAATGAGCAGTGATTAGACGATGAAATCTATCAATCAATATAAATATCCCTAATCTAGCCGGCAGTATTACAGCCCAATCATCAATCATACCGTCTTAAAATCAAGCCGCGGCATTAGCAGCAGAGAGCGCCGAGATAACGCTTGGCTTATGTTCGACTATAGCGAAACGTCTCCTCAAAGGCGTCTGCTCGTTATAGCAAAACAATTAGGATCTCAAGCTCGCTAAAGCCAAGCGAAAGCAAAATCGTGACAAATAAACATCCTCGCACTTTTCTAAATATCAAAGTAAACAAATCCTGCGAGACATCTCGTCCCCGCGAGATCTTCCAAAGAACGACGCGCACTTGAGCTCGTCTCCGGAGGAAACTTATTTCGGCCATTCGAAATTGAGCTGTCCCGGGACAAAAGAGGGAGGACCCGGAGACAGTAACGGGCGCGACGGGCGCGAAACGGGTGGCGTTTGTAATAACGGGCAATTTCGCAGTGTACACCCGCGGCGAATTACTCCCGGCGCTCCGGCTAAATGCAAGTTTCTCATTAAAAGCGGGATTTCCGTCTAAACTCGCCGAGGCGTCGCCGTCGAGGCGCGTTTATAAACAGCTCATGTAAAGGCAAAAGATTTCGGCTGAGCAGGCCGCATCCGGAGCTCGGCGCAAACGCTAAAATGAATCTCGGCGCAACGCGCTTGATCCGCCTGGCAAAGTGAGAGACTACTCGCGGAGCGAAGTTACGGGGGCGGGCTGCAAATCAGCGAGAAAAATCTGACTGCATTTGAGCCACTGCTAATGAAATTCTGCCTCTAATCGGCAAACTAAAATCTATTATCCGTATGTAGTTTCATCGCTGAGATATATATTAATATATGATCGTCGGCACTGACAGAAAATATTTAATTTACCATTTTTACAGCTCTAAACAAGACCTTTGTTAAAGCCGAAGATATGGAGGATATACCCGTGGTGTCAATTATCATAAAATGTTCTTTTTGGCATTTTTTTAATTACGTCCCGTTATTCCGGGTTTATCGAGTTTCGCGTAATACGCGATACGTAAAACTTAACGATTTAATAAAATATTATAATTACTTCAAAAACTGCGTACTTACCGTAAAACGTATAATTTACATTTGCAGGCGGGCGCGGTAATGGTAATTGTACTATTTCACAAGCGAATATCTCTAAAAAACAAATTATCGAAAATAACAGTGCGAAAGTCAATAAGAAACGCGGAAACCCCTTCCTCGATATCCAGATTAAAAAAGGAACGGAAAGCTGTAGCCCCTATAAAGTTAAAAAAAAGGAGGTGTCGTACACAGAGCGGGAGTATCAGTGCGAGGGAAAATCCGGGTGAGTCGGAATCGGACGGACACGAGCCGGTGCACTTGCAAAGCCGCGGAGATGGCTCGTCGCGCGAGAACTGCGTCTGTCAGCGTCATTTGCGCTTTTTTCCTCGCCTCGTCCCGTTCCGGCTTTGCTTTCTTGTTTCGACCTTTAGTATTTTCGCGCGGACGGTCCTGCAAAAGTTTTACACTCGATCTTCCGGCATTGCGGCGCCGCGCGCCCGCCGAGGGGAGAATGATGGACGAGAGGCCAGAATGGAGGCGCGCGCAAGCGCGGCAATACGATAAAACGCCGGAGCGGAAGAATTACCGGCTGGATTTATTCGATTTTTCATGACGATCATTAAACGCTTTTAAGGCTAGACAATTTTGGTCCGTTCCAATCTACTATTATGCTTTCGTGCGTATACTCCTTTTTATTTTTACAATAGTGGTGCTTGTGACAAATGTGTTGGAAACTAAAGGAAGGACGAAAATAGCGATTCAATTTACTTTCTGCAGCAGTATAATTAGTTTCTTCAGCAAAGAATAATGTCGAATTCTTTCTATTTTAGACTTTAGTACTAAAAGTGAATAATTATTATTAAATTTAGAACAGCCATGTATTATTTAAAATTTTTTTAACGAAACGATGTAAATTAATCATTTGCTCATGATTCATCTTAATATAACGACGAAATGACTGAATCATTTTGCACCGACATTCTCATTACCAAGGAGCAGAATCGTCTTACGAGACTATAAACTTAACGACAGTATAGATTAATCTAAAAATCGCTTAAATTTCCGATCGTTAAATAAAATCTCGGCGTGAATTCCATGAACAGATACAGCCGTCATTGTTTACATAAATTGTTTACATATGCCCCGGACAAACGACAACATTATCGATCAAAAAAAGCTCGCGAGTGATTCTTTTTTTCCCCGCGGCTCTAGGCCATCGACATCGTTTCATTCGACTCGTCCTCTCTCGCTTTTTCCCCTGCCGAAAGACGATAACGCGAAATGAGTGTATCTCGTTTTCAGCGAGGCGTGAAGCGCCGACACTCGCGCAAATATGAGCGCGTTTATTTTGCGCTTAATCTATGCGCGCGCGAAAGCATCGGGTCGGGCCGGCCTAAAAAATATTGGAGCCAGTACTCGCGAATCAGTCGGACACGGGGTACAAACAATTTTGCCAGCTTTTCATCGGCTACCACTTTTTCATTTTCGTTCGCGCCGTTATGGCACTGACTCGTTATTCCAAGATGATCGCACGTCCAAATATAGATATAGATTTTTGGTGGGCGGAGGTTGGGGACGAGAAGAATATACGACTTTTACTCTGATTGCATCCTGCAGGCCGAAAACGTTTTAAATCAAATTTTTTAGTTCGAGTTCCTATTGTATAAACTGTTCCATTGTGTTTGTGTTGTAACTACGTTGAATTAAACTTTGCTTTTGAAGTTGCATTTCTTTTTTAATTTTTATAACACGAAACGAGCTAATGAGCAGTTTATGAATAAAAGATAAAACGTATTAAAAATACAAAGTCGGATTAACTTAATAACTAATTAAACAGACTAATGAGCACTTTATAAGAAAATGTAAAACGCAATAAAAGTATATCAAAAAATCAATTTAGTTAAGAACTAACTGTAAGTGCAATACGCAATACTGAAACAATTATTCTCTGGAAGGAAGAGAATTCAAATATCGTTTAAGACGACTAATATACTAAAATTGTAGAAAAAGAAGAACTCTCAAGTGGTGGACGCTGTTGGCTTAGTGTACAAGCACCGGTTCGCATTTTAAGTAAACTGCAAAACGTCCATTCTAAAATGATTATGATAAAGTAAAAGCGTAATAAAAAAAACGAATGTGATGCACGACCAAACATTTTAATTAACAAAATCATGAAGTTTTCATTAGATGAAAAATTGATTATATTCAACGGCAAGTTTATAAATTCTTAAGCCGCAGTGAAACTTTGAATTAATAATCCTTAACAAGCTGATAGAGATACACCTGAAACTTTAATTCCACTATTTCTTAAATTATTAATTTTCCCAGCCATCCCCGCACGTAACCACGTTAATCATCAGAACTGGGTCACGCTCACGCCACCGCACGAATATCACCTTGCACAAAACAAAAGCCACAGCATTGGAAGCGTTAAAGCAAGATATTAAATAAAAATGCAGCAGTAAACAAGACTCACGCGGCAAAATCCAAAGTCACATGACAATAAGATACTCAGCAGTTGCGCAACGCAGGCAGAGTGCAGCGGAAGAAGGAGCGCGTGCAGCTGGTGCGAAAACTCCCGGCGCGGCGTGATCCTCGGCGAGGCGACTACTGGCGGCCGGTGGCGCTCGTCTCTGGCTTTTTTTTCGTGGCTCTCCGTGCAATTACGCCGAGCCGCGGCGTCGAAGGCCCCGCGGGCCCCGCGCGCACAATGGCCAGCCACCGGAATCGCTTCCGACTCCAATTGTTGCCCCGCCGAGGTCCAACTTCCGGCTCGCCGCGCCTCCCGCCATGTGTGCGTGCGCGCGGCCGCGTCGCGCTCGAAAGAACGCCAAAGACAGATTAGCGGACAGGTAGTCTGTGCCGCCGATTTAAGCGCGGAGCGTCAAGGGGACCCGCCACCTGCGCCGATTCTTTCGATGCCGCTGGTAACGCGCTGTTATGCGCGTATAACTTCTATTCGCTACCGGGCAGTCTTCCGTGAACTTGTGGGTGGCGGCGAATGTGGCCGAGCGATCGGAGATTTTTCCAGCGTGGGATATATCATGTGATATATTTTCCTGATAGTTTTAGCTTAATGTAATAAAGTTTAGACAAAAAATTTACTAAAAATTGCAGTAGTCTATTTTATATTATTTATTGTAAAATTTACTATATTTTCTTTGAGAATATACAGCCAATAATTTTACGAGAGTCTATTGAAATTTTACCAATAATATATCAGTCTGTGAGGACATAGACTAAAATAGACTAATTTTTAGTAGATCTCTTGAAACTCCTCTTGAATTCTTATATAGAGCTTTAGGTAACGATAAAAAAATGCAGAGAAAAATTTAATCAGTCTAATAAGACTCTTACTAATATAACGATTATCGAATAGCGTCTCCTGCAGGAATCTCACAAAAACGAGGAAAAATAGGAAGTGACGGTACATTACTCAATAGAAATGGCATGCAAAAACGCACTATTAGCGACAATATGAAACGGATAGAGCGTAATCGCAGCTTGTGTTAGCAAGCACTTTACGACAGCGAGCTCTGGTTGATTCGTTTTCCAGGATTTGCGCTTCGCTTATGAATTTGTGTGTTTTCGGTCACTGAATGCGGGACTTTGTTCTAGACACGCTCACGAAACAAAGGATGCACAGCTCGTGAATAATGTGAAAGCTTTATTCTCAACAATAATCATCCGCACTACCGAGGCTAGGCATTATTTACACTAAAAATGTATTTTTCCCTTTAACGTCGCGCTCTTCTAGCTGCAGCGTAAATCCAATCCGTAGATCCTACATAAATCATCAGTTGTAATCAAAATTACGCGTCAAAAAAAATTTTCGTTTTCATACTGAAAGATATTATCTTAATGGATTTTGATAGCAACTATATATTGTACCATCACTCAAGAGTTTAAAAAAATCATCTGACCGCCACTGAAGTCTAATCGGTATAACTATATAACTGTGTATAGATTCGGGCCAGCGCCCGGAGGCTCGAGTTGACAAAACTCAGTGCAACGACCGATGCGAAGGCGCGAGTCCGCCTAACGAGGAAAATCCAGCGGACAGCTTGTGCGGCTATGCGGCTGCGAGGAGCTGCAATTCGTTTCCGGCGCTTTAAATGAATCGCGCCGCTATGCACTGCGCCAGCAGTGCGCGCTTCGTCTCTATGTCGTGCCGCTCGTTCGATGCGCTGCACTCGGGGGAAGCCGCGACGCGTTATATGCATACACATGGAGGGCACGTGTATGGATTTTCCGCGCGCCGCGACTGATTGCCGGCAGAACGACCGCGGTATATGTATATGTACCTTTTTTCCGCGCTATACGGTATGATACGCTTACATTTGCATGGATGACAAAAGATGCGGGAGATGATGTTTAGAATATAAATGGAGCTCGCGGTACGAGATTTTCTCGAGGCAATAGGCTACGAGAGATGAAGGCTGTAATTGCAGCACTGATTATAATATCAACTTTGGTGTTTATTTATTCATTCGTTGAGATTTTTATTGTACGCCGCATCTTTTTAATTCTGCTGGACAAATTGTAGAAGTTTCTTTAGTAGCTCGAGTTTTTAGGCAATTAAATTTTAATAATTAATTTCTCATAAGAATTTTTTAATTTATCCGTCGAGTTTTGATACACAACTATACTGTATTAAAATTTATCATTTGTTGAACTTAATAATAATTGTATGACTCTGTAAGGAAACGTAGCCTGTTAAAAAGTTCATTTTTAAAATGCATAAAAAAATTATAATGTTTTAATTATAAATTAAAAACTTTAGAATTTCTGCTATTTTATGTTGTTAAAATGCAATTATGAAAAAAATTTTCTGGCACTTAAATGTTTAAGTGTACTACATTCTTTGCAATTTAAATAAACATATTTAGTACGTGTTTTTTAAATAAATTTTATTGGCTTAAAAAAATAGTATTCAAATTCGGGCGCGAACTGCGAAGGGGCATGTAAATTACATCGCAAAGGGAAAAAAAGGGGTCGCTGCGGAAAGCACACGTGCGCGCGCATCGTCGGATATAAAGCGCCGCAGTGACGTCAGCGCTTGCCGTGGGACACGCCATCACGTCATTGTACCCGTTGTTATACGTGCCGTACTCAGCCGTCACCACCACCGTGTGTTAGGCAGTCATCGTTGAAGAATCGCGGATCGCGTGGGCACGTAGGTATCTAACAGACCCCCGCGCGCCATTGTACGTTCGGCCGTCGCCCGTTGAAACCAGCAGCATCCTCGCGGAGCGGCCACGAGGTCATGAACTCGTCGCGCAATTTCTCATCGCTGCTCAATCCGAGCTACCTGCAGCCCAATGTCCAGGGTGTGGCGCCGTCGAGCGCCGCCGCGGCGGCCGCGGCTGCTGCTGCGGCCGTCTCCGCCGCCATCGCCAACGGCACCAGCCTAACCAGCAGCCAAGCCAAGAAGCGTGAGAACGAGGGTATGTTCCTTTTTTTATCTCCAAGCAGGCCTTTCTCTTTTCTTCACCCGTAAGAGATGCAAGGCTGATTTTCCTTGTCCGAGGATCGGTTGCCTGGATATGCTCGGCCTCGCCTGTAAATAGCCGATGGCTCTGGACTTCGCTTGTATGTGTGTCTTATTGATCGATGCACGGTTAGTCGATACCGAGTTGCTTACTCCTGGAAAAATGATGCTTTTACTGGAATATTAATATTTATTTTATTATTATTGTTAATTTATTTTGTTTTTGGAGCAATTGTAGAAGGTCTTATCCAGTAAACAGATCGAGATGATTGACTAATGTAATTATTAACGTGTTTAGTTTAATAAAGAAAAGAATATCTTTGACAATATATGCTGTATGGTATGATTACAACGTTTCAAAAGGCCTATCTATATTCAATTAAAAAATAATAATTAACAATTTATTGTTAAATAAAGGAAAACTATTTACATAGGATGTACAAGTACACCATTTAGTTATTAAACAAACTCCTTATAATACCAGACATTCAATTAATCTTGTCGAACTTATGCATACATCATTGTACATCTATTTTGCTTGTGTACCTTGGCTCAGGAGTTTGTGGAACATACTCGATGCTAGTCTTTGTGAAATAACTTTAATAAGTGTATTTGAATCTAAGATAATTAGTTTAAGATTCAAAATTTACCTTTTATTTGCATTGAATATGATAAATATATATTTGGTTATATAATTAGCTATGTATTTGTCTTGTAGATAAGGAAAAAGAGTCAAGAGAAGAACGCCGTAAGAGGAGGAAATCCAGATGGGGTGGGAGTGAACACGAAAAAACTTTTATACCTGGAATGCCTACTGTTCTGCCAACCAATCTCACTCCTGAACAAGAGAAGGCATACCTATGTAAGTATCTTATTTTTGAAGTACTTATTAATTATTATAAGATTACTATGTAAGTTACTGTAGATTCAATACTTTGGATCTTATTGAAGTTGAAAAGAATAAACTTATAAAAAATTATAAATTGTAAGAATAAGTAGGATGTAAGTATGTACTTATAAAATTTTATTTATTAAAAAAGAGAAAGATATTTATTCTGATGAAGTAAAGGTAAGATAAAAGAAAAGGAAAAGAAAATTTCTAAATTTATTGATTTATGATAAGATAATACCAATTACATTTAAAAAAAATTTTATTTTTAATATAGAATAACATGTACATGTTGTCTAATGGTTACTTTTTTAATGTGTCTAACTGTTGGGGTTTCTGCCCCTTTCTAACCCGTTGGTTTTCAGTTCAACTACAAATTGAGGAAATCAGCAGGAAACTACGTACAGGAGATCTTGGAATACCACTTAATCCAGAAGAAAGGTTTGAAACTTAACTACAGTCAAATTTGCCCGTTTTTCCACAAAATCTACCTATCTACTGACCAGTTCAGCAGTCTACAATTTGACGTCTCTAGAAAGTTTTCTAATCAATATTGATCAAGTTAATGTGGAGTTCTCAAAATAATTTAGTATCAACAAGGAATAAAATAAGTATTTGAAACTCGGCGCATCAATGAAGATAAATTATGATAATATTGGTTTGATCTAATCTATTTCTTATATTAATTATCAAATCAACAAGCCTTGCCAATGAGAAATATATTTCAATGAGCTTTAAACAATTTTTAATTATATTTCATACTTTAAACATTGCAATTTTTTGCTGCAAATTTTTTCGTTTTCATAACTTTTTAGTAACCATAAAGTTATGATTTTTACAAGTTAAAAAAGTACTTTCATTTGCAAACAAGAAAAAAAGTTCATGAAATGTTTTTCTTTATTGAAGGATCTTTTAGAAGAATTAAGAAAGGTATTGTTAAAGTACACAAAGATTTAGATTTTTATAAAGAATTTGTATCAATCATGATTTTCAGAAGTACAAAAAGCTATGAAAACTAATTTTTAATAGGATCAATTTCTCTCTTTTTGTTAAATATGTCACCATATTGTGACTATTTTCTATTTTGCAATTAGAATTTTGTAAAATTGTTGGCAGTGTTTGGCTTGATAGATTTTCAAAACTTGTAAAGTTTCTCGATTAGGTAAACGCGAACTATTGCAGTGGGTGGGCTATTTGATTATTTGATATTTCTTATTTTAACTATACTCAACAAACCAAAAACTTCTTTCAGCTAATTTTTGATGAATTTCTTTTTTGAAAATTTTAATTATAGGCTTTACTAATGAAAAGTTTTTATTGAGTCATTACTACAGGAAAATAACTAATTTCTAACAAAATCTTTAGATATCTTTAAAGCTAAGCTTTAGTAACTCTTACTGTAAAATAATGTTACTTTCAGGTTCAACTGTAATTCATAAATCATTAATGACAATTAATGAAAAAATTTTATTACTCCAATAGGTTATATTAATTATTTTTTGTTTAGTTTAGGGTTGCATTGCACAAATACGAGAAATCTACTGACACTAATTGAAAGTCTTAATTTTTCTTAATAATCACAGGATTTACTTTCTCTTAGCACCTTAGCAGCTGAACGACATCTGCACAATAATTGCAGACTTCACTGGTTACCCACAAAATAATAAATAATCAACATAAACATAATCTCTGCTAGGTTTCTATATTTTAGCAGAGATTTATTAGGATTACTTTTATATTCAAGGATGGAAATAATATTCATGCAATGCTCCAAATTAAACTATACAAGAGACTTTGTTTTTAATGAATACTAATCTTTTTTTTCTTTATTTTATCAAAATACTTTATAATTTTAATAGAATTTTTACATACATGAGTAATTTACTACAAAATCGGAAATAGAAAAAAATATTAAAATAAAAACATAAACTTACATGAATTTAAGTAAATTAGAATCAGGCTGCTTGTTACTTTGAAACATTTTATACAACAATGATTGGAACATGATTTTCTTTTCTTGCAGATCTCCATCACCAGAACCAATTTACAGCAGTGATGGCAAACGGTTGAACACAAGAGAATATCGTACTAGACGAAAGTTAGAAGAAGAACGTCACAATCTTATTCAAAAGATTTTGAAAATCAATCCCGAATTCAAACCACCACCAGATTACAAGTGAGTTGTATTTTCCTCTTATTGGTTTAAATAAAAAAATTAAAACATCATTTTATTTAATATTTTTCTTTTAGGCCTCCGATTATTAGAGTTCATGATAAAGTAATGATACCCCAAGAAGAACATCCAGACATCAATTTTGTGGGATTACTCATAGGTCCACGTGGTAATACTTTAAAATGTATGTACAGTCCATAAATTTTTTAATCTTTACCCTTAATTTTAAAATTTATATGAAATAATATTTTATTCTACTTTACAGCGATGGAGAAAGAAACTGGTGCTAAGATTATAATTCGAGGTAAAGGCAGCGTGAAGGAAGGTAAAGTTGGACGAAAAGATGGACAACCCTTACCCGGTGAAGATGAACCTCTTCATGCTTATATTACTGCCAATAATTTAGAAGCTGTCAAGAAAGCCGTAGAACGGGTTAATACTTTATTAATTTTATTTTTTAGATTAAATTGTCATTTAACCTTTATTTTTCTTTCAATGCCTAACTAATTATTTTTTCACTCTAGATTCACGAAATTATAAGACAAGGTGTGGAGGTACCTGAGGGTCAGAATGACCTTCGGCGGAACCAACTGCGAGAGCTCGCATTATTGAATGGGACTTTACGAGAGAATGACGGTCCACGCTGCACCAATTGCGGAGCTACTGATCATAAGTCTTGGCTTTGCCCTGACAAACCTAATGTCACGAACAACATCGTGTGCTCGAGTTGCGGTGGGGCTGGTCACATAGCCCGTGATTGTCGCTCAAAGCGACCAGGAATGGGAGGTCCCGCGGCAGCTGGTATGAATCCTGCTGGGGATAAAGCCAAGATTGACGAGGAGTACATGTCTCTTATGGCTGAACTCGGCGAAGGTCCACCGCCAGATCGCTCGAAGAGTAACACAAGGACGACTACAACTACCACTCCCAGTTACCCTGGACTTTTTGATACAAGGTACGTTTTGCTAGCATTTTTAAGATCAAATATCTAGATGTTTCGAATTTATTTCAATTTTAAATATGTAACATTTATAATGAATTTTGTTTTGTAGAAATCAGCAGCCTCGAGCTTTAATGGCTGCTCCCGCCCATCCACCGCCGAATATGATGTCCCAGGGAGGGCCTCCATCAATTATGGCACCTCCACCACCAGGAATGGCACCACCACCTTGGTCTCAACCAGACATGAGCAACATGAACGGCATGAACAGTTTGAACTCGATGAATACTATGAACAATATGGATAGTATGAACAGAATGAATAGTAATATGAATGGCATGAACAACATGAACCCCATGAATACTATGAACAGTATGAATAGTATGAATAACATGAACATGCAAGGTTGGGGTCAGCCACCGGTAAGTATGCCACCACCTCCTGGTGTTATGCAACCTCCGCCACCACCTCCAGGCGCCAGCTCTCAACAGCCTGCAATACCGCCTCTCATGCCGTGGATGGCTCCTGGAGGCTCTCAACCACCTCCACCAGGTATGCATTGCCATTACTATGATCTAGATTCCATTTGAATTAACATGTTATTACATTTAAAATCTTATATTTGTAGGTCAAATGCCACCACCACCGCCAGGGCAAATGGCACCACCCCCACCGGCGATGGGTATTCCCCCATGGCAGCAAGCGCAGCCGCAACCACCTCAGCCACAACCACCTCAAAATGGGCAGAACCAACAGGGGCCACCCATGCGACCACCGCCGCCAGGAACTGCTCCACCGCCGGTTTATCCTCCGCAGGGACCCCCGGGCTGGGGTCCACCACCTCAGCAGGCCCCACAAATGTCTTGGCCTCCGGCTGCGCCTGTGCCGCCACCGCCTCAACCAGCCCCAGCCCCCGCGCCTCCAGGCATTGATCTTACAAATTTACCGACATTATTAGCACAACCACCGCCGCCTCCTCCTCCAACGAGTTAGTCGGCACTCATGTGGACTACTCGATAATCGGTCGATTTAGCGTAAAAGACGATGTGTACGCCTCGATTTTTAGAGGACGGCAATGCCTCTTTGAAGTTTGGGAAAAGCGATGGTAATTTCCTTCGATTTTACACGCTTGCGAGGTTGCACTATGAATCTTTTTGCGGTCGCAGTTAAGTAGTTTTTCTTTTGTATTTGTATTGCTATTAAATTTGTAGAAAAAATTTAAAAAGCTTTTAAATGTTGTAATGTTAAACAGGTTTTCTTTTAAAACGTAAAAAGATTTATAGTGTATACCAGGCGAAACTTGATCTCGTCAGCAGTTAAATCATTTTAGGAAGTTTTTCTTACTCATTTAAATCATAAGAAAAACTGTGCTCGAAGAAATCGAGTTTCGTTAAGCGTTTAAAGAAGAATTTAGAATTATCTCGAGTTTTTTCCAATAGTAAATCGTTTAATCCTGACAGATGCATTGACTTGTAAAGCAATAGTTACGAAGGCTGTAGAGTTTTTTACGCTTAAATTGCGAGAGTTCATCAGTCAATGATAATTTTTTGGATAATAAACCAAAAATTCTAACAGTGGGAGTATAAAATTCTAGGCAATGTCTATAAACGAAATAATTTATTATATCTTCTGAATTATTTAAACCTAAAGGAGTTAGCAAAGTTAGAAAAACGATGGAGACTATACATTTTTCGGCCAGTTTCACGAATTACAAGGTTTAAGCTTTAAAATCTTAATTAACAACTAAGCGTAAATCTTGGTAAGATATAAGGATAGGTGATAAGTAGTAATTGATTAAATAAACGCTTAGAAACATCTTAGTTTAGTTTTTCTTAGCAATAAAAATTTATCAATTAATGTTCACAATTTTATTCATATTTTTATCACATACTAATTGGATCAGATACGCCTACAAATCGTACTCTCCCGCTTGAAATGTAATTTGTACATAATGAAAATGAAAAAATTTTGGATACTAAATAATTTATTAGTATTTGTTTTTTTTTTTTTTAATTATTGAAAAAGAATGTTAGCGGGCAGTTATTACTTTTGCTACGTGGAAATTTGACTAAAATGAA
This sequence comes from Sycophila texana, assembly GCA_035582955.1. Taxonomy (NCBI): domain Eukaryota; kingdom Metazoa; phylum Arthropoda; class Insecta; order Hymenoptera; family Eurytomidae; genus Sycophila; species Sycophila texana. The sequence continues at coordinate 13,673,149 of JAWWEN010000020.1, read as the reverse complement.
TTGTTTTAATCACTTGCGAGTAAGATGAAATTGTATTGGTTAAGACGTCAATCTTACGTCGCAAAGGACTTATAATTAATAAGTTTGTTTAAGGCAAAACGAAAATCCCTCCAAATACATTTGTGCATTGTGTATTTGTGTAATTATGCAAGAATAAATATAAAAGAACTGGTGAGAAAGTGTTCGAATTCTGCTTATTTAATAAAGTAATATTAAGGTCTTACATTTTTATCCTAAATCAGTGGCCCTAAGGAAAAAAAATCCTTATATAACTTTAAAATAAATAAACTATTAGGATCATTACATTAAATATGAGTGGTATTTTTTTTTAAGTCTAAAAACTCTACGAGTTTCTATTAATGCAGATTAATCTCATTGACTTTTATAAAATTATTAATTTAAATGTATTAAACATTGCCTCTTCACTCAAATGCTACAATTTCTTGGAAATCAGAAAACAATTTAAGTTCTGAATTTTTTATGATAAATTATAACACACAGTTACATTCGCAGGAAAAATTACGATTTAACATGTTATTATAAAAGTGTGTTCTGTAGCATACAAATTAGTAGGGGAGAAATTACACCAATAATTTAGTCCCTCGCCAGCCACCGTTTATCAATAATTAATCATAAAAAAAAAATACAATGCAATTCTGCAACCCTCTGTCTCGAGAAATATAAAAATGATAAACATTATTTGTTTCTTGAATTAAAACATTTATTAGACATGTAAAAATTAGATATTTTTATCTTTATAATAATAAAGAATAAACTTTTGAAAGTGCTTATACGGTACGTATACGTTTTGCATACATACACTAAAACAATTACGCATATACCGAAGGGCGAAGACGAAGGGTGATCCTCGGACAAGTGTCAGTCCCGGTTGCCAACAGGCGCGCCAATCAGCGAGAAGCTGACAGTCAGGCTCGTCCGGCGTCCCTTCGGCGCAGCGCGAAGTTAGCTGCGAGAGGGAGGGGGGAACTCGAGTCGGCGAAACGGGCGAATGGGACGCGAGGTGCGCACGCGCGCTTACGATATTCACGCGGCTCGCCGCAACGACTCTCCCCGATATATACGCGCGGCGGCTGTTTCGTTCTCCGGGTGCTCGACGCGTGTACACACTCTCTCTCTCGCTCACCTCTGTATACACACAAAGGACAGGCCGGTTTTTTTTCTCGCCGCCAGAACTATCCGCGTAGCAGCCCAGCCTTTTTCGCCGCCCTCGCCGCAGCACGAAGCATCCCAGCCGAGGCTACGAACCTGTACCGAAAAGCAGCGACAGAATGACATCCACCGGAACCTTCAAGGGTCTGCAGGACGGCCGCAATTCTAGCAAGTAAGTTCCTTTTGCAATGTATTTTGCCGCGGGTGTGCTCTCCTCTTTGCACACCCCGTTTGCGGCCTTCTAGTGTCCGTGCAGCGGCCAATTCGTCGAGCATACGCTGTGTCCTGCCCAAATTTTTTTTACTCATCCCTGATCCCTGTATAACGGGGAGGCTGGGGCGAATTTGCGAGCGAAAAAATTCTCCTGCCGCTCGAATTTGCGTAGCAGTCAGAAAAAATGCGTTTTTTCAAAATGGACATGGTCAGAGAGTCCCGGGACATTCGCTCGTGTTTTCCGCATCCTCGAGGGAAAGTCCCGCTGATGGGAGGGGGGATGAAAAGGTGTGCATCTGCTGGTCTGGCCGGCCCGTCTCTCCTCTCTGCGCGCCGTTGTAGGTGTGTTCGAGCTCACCGTCGGTTTGAACCGGATACAACCGGATGGATCTAACCTCCCTTCCGCGCGCACGACCGCTCCCGGAGGAGTGGAGAAAGGAGAGGTCCGATTTTGCCAGGCTTTTCAGATTCCGCGGAAATTCTTTCGGTACACGCCCCGCGTTTATTACCCGCTCCCCATGGTGGTTGCAGCTGCTGGCTGTGCTTGCACCATGCATTTAGTTTTTTTAGTATAAATCGGACGTATATTTGCGTCGAGAGGGATTTAAAATTTGTTTAAATACTGGAGCAGCCAAAAGTTTCTACAATTTTTTTTTTTTTTTTTTTTTAATTGGTCTTTATTGGCAAAGTTTCTACAATTATGCTTCGGTATAACTTTTTTCATTTATCTCGGGTGATAAACGTTCCTGGTGTAATCCAGATATTTTTTTTTTTTTCTGCATGAAAAGGAGATTACGATGAATGCATAACAACACAATGTCTTAACGCTGCGGCGCAGTAAAAATACTTGTTTATCAAAAAAGATAGTACACTAGAATAGAAATAGATGAATAAACGAATTTGCAAGTGCAGTGCGAAATATACGAACAAAGCCATTGACCTCGGTTTTAGCGACATTCCGGAAGGAAGTCATCGGCCGCGGTCAACGGTCAGACCGAGATATATACCTATATACCTGCCGGCACAAGGCTCGCCAACTATGCGCTTATTTACGACCGTTTTTTTATTGTTTCCTTTTGTCTGTCGTCCGGCGAATCTATACTTGCTTTGACTGTCCTTCGAATACTTTGCATTTTTTTTTTATTTACTCGTCAACTCTCGACAACGACTTTGCGTACGTGTCCTTTTAATACCCCGTTGGCGTCTTGCTATGCTTGTTTTACCGAAGTCTCTGAATATTTACCGCCCTGTGTCGTTGAGTTTCAAAGATCCTTGTGTATATTTAGTAGGCTGATACGGGCTTTCGGAATTTTAACTATGAGCAATCGTTATTTTTTATTTTATGTTACAATTTTAGATTGGAATTTATTTATATTCGCAAACTTTCTCTAAGTATTGTCTCAGTATATAAAAAATTTTCTGCGTAAAAAAAAATTACTTCCCTCAACTCTTCAGTCGCGCATTAATAAACGATGAGCGGCCGCTCATATCTCCCAAATGAATCACCGGCTAAGTTAGTGCACCAGTGACGTGAATTTAGCGCTCCCAGAATGACAATCACCCCGTCTCCAATCACACGCAACACATTATACTTTTTCCTTTTATCCCGAATGGTGTACAGAGCACCAGCCCAGCTCCTTATATATTATACACATTAATGCGTGAAGTTCCCCGGCGGACAGATACGTCCCACCCCCCCTCCCCCGTCGTGGTGCTCTCTCTTTCTCTCCCTTTGTCCGGTGGGGGGCTTTCCTCTGGCGCGGGTCGCGTGTCCGCGCACAATTACCTCACCGCGGCGACATGTGGTCGCGCGCATATACTTTTTCGCAGGTGCGTCCCGGTGACTCACCGTCTACTACCCGCGATTCCCAGTATCCCTCGCTCTAGCTCTCGCTCCCGTCTACCTTCGTCGGCGGAGTCGTTGTCATTATCGTAATTGAGGTCTTTTGTGCGCACGTGCGCCTGTCCGAGAAATCAAAAAAAAATTTTTTTTCCTTACCTCACCGTAACTTGCGGTGGTCAAGAGGGAAATATTGGATGTCGCGTGTGGTGCTTTACGTGGCGGTTTTGTCGTTATGCAAACCGAGAAAGCCGCGAGTTTTCTAGCGATATTATAAACACATCAGATATATATATATTTTTTTTATATATTCATTGCAATAACAAATTTAGCAAGCTTTGACTTAAAACAATAGAGTCGGCGTCGATAAGATGAACACTTTTATTGTCAAAGTGAAAGTGCGGTAGATATCCAATGCAATATTCGAATAATACTTACTTATTTCCGCGTATGAGAAAGTTGTTTATGAGTTATAATTAAAGTCGACAAAAAAAAGTCATTGAAAATTGTCTGTACGTGCATTAATATGTGGAAAATGCATCCTTTTTATGCTTGGTCGGAAGTTTCTGATAAAGCGGCTTTCAAGTTTAAATTTGAATTCTTAGTGAAAGGCAGTGCGCGACTTTATCAACTTCCAGCTCGCTTAGCACGGTTCAATGCAATCTTTGTAGATGGAGTCACTAACATGAAAATGTCCCACAAAGTTAATTAATAATAAAAACTCATTTTTGAAGTCTATAAACTTGTGATTAAACGTCTACCGTTCACATTATCATTATCCCAAAATATTCGTCACTATATACTTAATTTGTATTACTACTTATAGTATTACTATATACATTTTTTTGTTTATTTCATTTAATTTAACGTAGAGGCATAATTATTTTGATTTAGTAATATTATAAATGACGTTTCATTTTTATACTTTCACTTCAATTTTTACTTTCTAAGATAAGAAGATATTTAATTTCGAATTATATATGCTGTTAAGTTATTATTGAACAGTAATTATGTGGAAAAAAATCTTTTCTCAGATCAGCAGATACATTAGATTTGATTTATATCGTTAGAAAAGGGAACCCTTCACCTTTCAGACCTACGTTTAGAAAATCAAACAGCTTTATATAATATCAATTCACCTACCGCTTATGACTCTTACTTTTTACTTCTACTTCAATCGTCATTAAGTTAATATTTATATTGTCTCGAGTTCTTCCCAAGTAAGAGCTCTCTAAACTCCAGCGTGTGAAAAATCAGTCTTCTCTCTAAAGTGTAAAAGTAAAATTACTGCTAAAACAAGAAGTCATTATAAACCTAAAACGTTACTTTAAGATCTCACATTAAATTCCTCTCAGATCCAACAATTAACTATTATTCAGTATACGCAAGAAAGAGTTAAGCCGTAAATTTAACTTGTATAGTAACGAATGAAGAACTACAGCTGCCATTGCAAAAAAGGCGCCGATCAATTTTTTTTCACGAGCCAAGGGGCGGGGAGATGATGAAAAAAAAAGTCGAAGCAAAACCGTGGCCGTAACGTTACACCTTCCGGTCTGTGTCCGTCCGAGGCAAAGCGACCGCCGCCGCGGTTTACCGCGATGTAGCGACCGCGCCCCTCCGTCTCGCAGTGCGGATAAGAGTCCGTGGAAGATCACCCCTCCTCCCGGCCTCCCCCATAGGTTGGACATTCGCGCGCCAATTAGAGCGCAGGGCCGCGGCTCGTTAGGCTCTGGGAGATCCACCGGCTGATTAGGCGGAATTCAATATTGGACGGGAGAGTCTTATCAGGTGTCGCCGAGTTAGTTCGTCAACTAATTCAGTGAGAACTTACTCGATAGAAGTTTGGTATTGTAATTGTTAATGGAAAGTCTAACGAACGAGAATATGCGTCGAAAAGTGATTGTCATAAACGAATGTTATTCGGTGTAAAGGATAATTTGCCATTCAAATGGCGCCGAAATTCAAAAAGTCTGGATGCATATTTAATATTTCAATTTGAATGATCAAAGAAGGATGTGCATACTTAATTCCATTAATAGATTCATAAAATGACCATTGAATTTAATCTATTTCTACATATTTTGACATTTATTTTAAATTAGGGTGTTTTATACATTTCATAAAATAATTTTCTTACGCAAGTAAAAAAAAAGTAAATAATTTGATCCCCTCACTGTATTGAGGTAAAGCAGTAAACAATGCATTAAAAAACTTCCCGATCTCGATCATCCATAAAACTTAATTATTTTCCTAAATCACGAAAGAAACAGCCGCAACCTACATATTTTTCAAAACCTCACGAAATATCCTCGAGTCGAAATCTCCGCGTCACGAAAACTCAATATTCCTCGCCATTATCCAACTCGAACTGCGCGCTTCAGCGTCTAAACCACCGAGCGATAAATCGCGACTCTGAAGTAAAATAAAGAAAAGAAAAAGAAAATAGAAAAAAGAAATTCTCGTTACGTTGAAAGGCGCGCGATCGGAGAAAAAGTGCGAGCTCGAAAATAATAGGTGAGCGCGGCGCCCCGCTGCTCCTCGAAACAGCTGTTCGACGGGCGGTTATAAGGAACGAGAAACGGGGCTAGAGGCGCTCGTTAAATCGTAATTCAAGGTCAGCTCCGCTTCCCGATGTGCACCGTTCGATTCGACCAGCAGAAGTATAGCTGCCCGGATCTGAGGAACGGCGGCGAGGCCTTTCCTTCCCCCATGGTGTACGCGGAGGTGACCCTCGCGTGTGCCTTCGTCAGGTGTCGTTACTATCTTGGCTTCCGATTGAGAGATGGTTTATTCGAGTGACTGCGCTTCGTGTCGCGGATTCATTCTGCTGTACGTAAAATAACTTTATCAGCTGTTTACCGGTTCTTTTAATGTAACATGACAAAATTTTTTAATTCTTCTTTATTTTATCGGCATTGTGCTTTACTTATCCATAAACATTGTTAAAAACAATTTTTGAATAATAATAAATCTGTATTATAATTAACGGAAACAGATAAAGCTGGAGTAGCATAGAACTATAAACTATTTTATTGTTAAAGAATTTGAAAAAATTCATATACCCCATTGTAGGTAGAAGACTTCCATTTTTCTATTTTAACAATGGTTGAATAAACTTTAAAACAAAAGTATGCCAGTGGGCATATTTAGACTGGTAATCTTACAGTTATTTGATTAATTAAACTTAATTACAAATTTTAAAATATTAACGGCTTATAACAGTATTTCTTCTTTATAAATAAAGATGTACACTATTAAATATTCAACCCCTTGCTCAAAATTTGAATTATCGAAAGTCAAGAAATTTTCTAAATTTGCATTCCGCTCACGGATCAAAGCTCTAATGCCTCTGATTAAATTACTATAAAACAATTAAATCAATTTTTTATTCAAATTTATTAAACGAAGCAAATTTAACCACGTGATAAACTAACACAGTACTGCAAACAGTACGGACCCTGCATCCATATTTTTTTAAAACGTCAGTCCACGTGGACCACTTTTCTAGTACATTCATTTTTACTAGAACCTTTGCCGTCACCTGTCCTCGCTCACCTGCGAAAAAAATCCTGCGACTCGGTACAGAAAAGCCGCGCATTCCCTGCATTGCCGACGCGGCGATCTCAGCTCGCGTTGCGAGGGCCGACCAGCGGCAGCAGGGCAATGTCTAGAGCCAGACGTTCTCTCTCTTTCTCTCTCTTTCTCTCTCTCGCTGTCTGACTAGCCTACGTGCTCGCCGTCGCACATATCCTTATACATACACGAAGGCGCGGTTAGGCTTACTCACACCCGCGCGGCCCCGCTCGAATCGAGGCACATCATCGGCGCGTGTCGCCAGCACCAGCCGAGCCCCTTACGCATCCGCGTAGGAGAGGAAAAGTTGCCGGCCGGTCGTCGTTCTCCAGTAGCTTGCTCGAGGTTCGCCAGACCCTCCGCGCACCCGTTCCCCGTTTCCTCGTCGGCCGACGGTCGCGTCCAGTCCGCAGGAGCGAACCTCCCTCCCCGCCACCATGTGGACCACCGCCGAGGAGCAGAAAAATAAAATAAGGTCAGTGAGGCGCCGCCGCAGCTGCTGCTATAGTATATTGCATATACGCGCGTCCCGCATAACCTCGCCGCGCACTTTCGCCTCGCGTACAATGGCGCGCCGCTCAGTCCAGTGCGCGCTCGGGCGCCGAGCACGCGGCCCGTAACGGTCCGACTACCTAACCTCGCCGCGGGCCCCGGGGATGAGGACTCTGGGGGAGCCGCGGGGGCTGCTTGTTATGCGAGCCGCGCGGGAGATAAGCCGCTGATAGTGTCCTGTCGCGCGGCGGGATTGGAATGGAACGGGGCTAACTGGTTGGCTTGTCTCTTCTCGCTCTTTTTCCCATTTTTTTTTTTTGTGTTATATCCAGACGCATTGCGTTCTGGAGGTATGCCTTCCCTGGAAAGCGACCGGCTGGCTTTCCATCCGGACGTGGAAATATTTTAACGCTCGCTCGGATCACTATTGTCGGACTGTGATGCACTTTTTTTTTTTAAGAGCGATGTTTGTCCTTTCGAGGTCTGCCGGCGGTGCGCTCGGCTGCGAGACCATTAAATTTTATCTTGCTAAGCGTAATTTTAGGTTTAGTGTATGCGAGCGTAAAAATAATTTTCTCGTAAGGAAGCAAGGAGATCATTGAGATTCTACACGGTTACGTTTTACTACTGCAAACCCTTAGTTTTAATTTACGGCTCTGTTGATCTTATAGTAGACAATGAAATTTGATATGATGCTTGAGAGATGCTTATTATTGGTAAAACGTCCAATTGAATATTCCATGATCAGAGATTCATTACATTTTTAAATGGTACATTTTTTTTATGCTCCAATAGAAAGGTGTTGATACCGGGACGATTATTCTTTCTAAATTACAAAGAAACTTTATGTAGTAGTTAACGTTATGTAGTAGTTCAACGTTATGACTCCCTCAATCTCTCAAATATTTTTCTTAATAATTTACAAGTTAGATATTACAATAATAGTAATTCGTTTCATTATCATACTGCAGAGACCTTTCTGTTTTTCCTCTTTCTAGACGTCCAACAATAATAATGGTGATTAATAATTATCTGCACAAAGGTTGCAATAAAAACATAATTTACCATTTGTTACCTTATTTAAACACACGTAATTACAAAGAAAATTGTTTTACGTTTCCTTTCCTAATTCTATGGTTCACAAAATTATTTAAACTACATTTTCAGTGTCCTGTTTGCTGTAAATTTTTTATTATTCGCAGGAAACTATTGTTTTATTGCATCTTAATTTATTTTATTAAGTACTTTTACTATACGACCTACTCATAGTATGAAAAACTGAATATTAGGATAAAAAATACATTATTTGTTTTATGTAACTTAAAGAACTACATATACAATGTAACTAAAACGTGATAAAAATGCAACTTCTAATGTTTGTTTTAAATTCTCGATAAATAGTCTATCTCACAGAGGCCTGAAAAAACAATAGACGATTGAATGCGCATACAATGAAGAAAAAAAAACGAGCACCCATCGGTAGTATTTTAGTGCGGATCGGGCCGCAGGAAAACGTGTATTGGCGCGGAGTATCGAGGAGGTTAATGCCAAGTGCATGACTGCCGAGAGCAAGTCTCGCATCTCGAATGCACAGTGGATGGTATTTTCGGACGCGGTACACTAGCCCCATTGAAGCTGTCGACGACGAGGCCCAGACGCAATCCTACGTACCACGAACTTTAGAATAATTTATACAGTCGTTGATGCTACGTACGCTGCCATCAAGCATTTCACTTGCACAAACATCCTCGCCAATTGCGATTATTAAATTTAATCGTTGCGTGCAATTATCGCTAATTTATGCAAAGAAATCATGAAGGGTGGGCGATTTCGATTTTTTTTTTTTTAACTACGTTCTCGTCGCGAAGAACAAAATCGAAGGGCGAACTTGCTCGCCCGGTACTTTCTCGCTGATTGTGAGTATTGCACTCCGGGCTCAGGTAATCAGCTACAATCAGCGGGAAATTTACATACAGTAAGGACAAAAATACGAGCGAGGTGAAGGAACTCGGAGTAGCATTTGCCAGACGATGCAGGGGAGATTTGGCAACGCTGTTATCTTCCCCGTCGCTCGGGCGGCCGCAAGACTCGCGTATAGCAGCCACCTTCTCGAGCACTGCCTTCTCTGTAAAGTAGTTTCACCTAAATATATTGTCATCGATAATCACACCATGTAAATCTGATTATTTTCAAGATTCAATTGATTGAACGAAGAAAAATCTATAATAAAAATTGCCGTCGCTTTGAAAATTGAAACCCGAACTTTGTCGAATGTACTTTGTTAAATACCTTGGGATGCAGGGAGAACGTGATATTTATGACACAAAGTCTGCAGTTAATTTCGCGCTGTTATCAATGGAATTTTTTTGTAGCTTTCGATACGAAATGTATTAAAATTACATTTTAAGCTTTTACAAGTGGAATACCGTACTCTTTATTCAACAATAACTTTGGCCTTTTTGACCTGAACGTGTATCTTGGCATTAGAAAGAGAATTCAATAAATTACTGTTCATGCGATAATAATAATTCGTTTTATTGTTAGGCCATAAAAACGATTACTTAATTAACACGTGAAGAAGTTGCATTTTCTTGAACGCAGAAATGTTAGAGAAGTCGGAGCGTTATACAGTTGAGTTTTTTTTTTCTTATTTTATGCGATTGCACGAAGTTACGACTTTCAGTCTTGAAGCACAGTTATAATATAATAAGAGACTTTTAACGTTTAAGAAGCGACATAAATCTCTTTTACTGTGGTCACTGCACGAATCAAAAATTTCATTATAATGCTGATCGTAAAGCCGCGCGTTGTTATTTTTATAGCAACTGTAATGATTTGAGTTGTATTATTAAGTCCGCGAAACGCGTGCTAACACATTTGCCTAGTCAAATTAGTTTTCGCATTTTTGAAATCTAAAAACGCTCAACTGCATTAGCCTCACCTTCGGCAATTATGAATAACAAGCATTAAATTTACGAGTTAAAAGTCACGGAGATATGCGACTGAGAACCTGCGTTGAGATTCAGCATGAGCGCAACGACTTTTAAAACAAACATTTTCCTGCTGAATTGATTAGACATTTACACGCAGTTAAGCTTCAAGAAGACGCATAATTCAATATGAACTTGGCCATCTAACAATCGGGCGGGCGAAAAAATTGAAAATTATAAAAGACCGGGAAGCATAACTGTGGAAAAGAACCAAAGAAAAATAGATGTTTGAATATATTAACTTTCTTCAGTTAAATGCAGTAAGAAAAATAAATAAATGTTATAACATTCATATTTTACATGCCCAAGAGGTTGTAAATCAGTACAGAAACGAAAAAAATATATTTAAAACCAGAGATTACATAAAATTTTTCCTTCCAATACTTAAGTTACCAATTTTAATCTTAAGATACTATTCAAATAAGACAATCTCTAGTCTTCTTCTTTGTTTTGTCGGCAATAAAATTTGAAACAAGTGATTATTTTTCCGAGAAAAAGAAAGGCAATTAAATGCAAAAGTCCAACGAGTACAATGGCTAGTACGACGTGCGCGAAAGCTGAACGAAATGTTCGGTCAATCGAAAGTCCGCAACGTTCGACACTCGTGTTAACTCCACCCTCGCGTGCGTGCGTTACATGCTACGAATGCATGTGTTCGCATATGCTTCTAACCGCGCAAAAAAGACCATATGGGAAAAGGCTTCGCGCATTTGAATGGTGCACACGCACTGCTTACTTTTCCAATAGTTCTTACTTTAGCCCTGACTTTAAAAAGTAAATAACCCTTAGATAAAAAAAAAACCACTAATAGTATTTTATTAATAAAATGAATTGCATTGTTATGAAATTCTAGAAAATGTTTAAATTAATTAAAAGACTCAAGAAATATGTTATAAGAAATTCATTACTTAATCTATTCCGAGAAAAGGCGTTCTCATAGAGTACCATCGTGAGAAAAGTTGTAATAGTTTCTTGTAAAATACACTACAAACCTAAATAAGAAGTTGTACAATATATTCGAATGCAAACGTTAGAAATGGCTATTGCAATTTTTTGGTAGTGAATATCTGTACGATCAAACATTAAAAAATACCGTATTTATTGCAATTTTAGCAGTGCCTTGTACTGCGGTATTTCTTCCAATAATAAGATATTAAATTAAATATTATACCTAAATACAAAGATATAATAGTAGTAGATGATATAGTTTTTACATCTACTTGTAAATGTGATTCAGCACTCCAAC
>JAWWEN010000020.1:13649836-13661525 GCA_035582955.1 Sycophila texana | reverse complement strand
TAACGTTATACTAATGTACAATTATTACTTATGTAAATTATTGTATATTTATACTCTGGTTAAATAAATAAATAAAAATAAATAAATTAAACATACACCAGAATTTTATTCGATTAGGCCTTACTACAATGAAAAAAATTAAGTACCTTTCGCAAAGCGTACATCCCTATATCGCAGCTGAAAGCTCGTGGAAATGCGAGGCGGGAGGAGCGCTACGCCGTGGTCGTTTGTATCATAAAAAAAGGCAAAAAGGGACATTGGCGCTGGTGGGCAGAACACGTTTTTCTGGCTGGGTGCACGACGTTGTCCTACAATAGCGAGCGGTGACGTCTCCGTTATAATGCGCCGCTGAATTATTAATTCAATCGTACGGGCAGGCAATGTATGTACGCGAGACTCACCGCCTCGTTCGTGGAAGGTGGACGCGCATTTTGATGAGCATACGCTCGGTGAAGCACACGTATTGTAGTGGCGCGTATGCACCTGTGGCGAAAAAAATGAGGACCACGTTTATTGAAATGAGTCGCTTTTCGGTTAATGGGTGCGTGTTTTAAATTTGGACGAAAGATTCGGAGTTTTTTTTCTTCTATATGCAAATTACACTTTGAATTGTCTGCTGAAACTCATGAGACAGCAGTATGTAAGTTAAAAGTGAGTTTTTATTTTATATTGTGATTAAGCACTGATCTACGTACACGCAACTAATTTAGGGTATTATTCCTGCTTGTTATTTCAACGAAGATGATGCAATAACCTGCTCTGCTTCCAGCAAACATTTTTGCTGTACGCAGGCTTTCAACAAATTTAAATGAGTTTATTTGTAAAAACGTCATGAACTTTAATTAAATTATTGAACTTTCGAATTAAAAGAAATTCATTTGAATTCAACAGAAGATACAAGTCGTGTGCCAAAGTGGCGCAGCATTTGTCCTGCAAAGAGCACAAAGCATGGAGTAATTTTTTTTAAATTTAGTCACCAAGTTTGTCTTTCCCCCCCAAGAATTTCCAGAAAATTTTCCTGCACAACATTTTTCTCGGTGTAATCTCACGTTTCCTTATCTACGTAGTTTATGTTTGATCCCCGTAAAAAGTGCATTAGTCGACAATTTTTCAAGCCAACAAAGTACCATCTTTATCACGCGATGGATCACGAGGGTAAAATACGAATCGGTGCAGCGCGCCGCTTTCTGCGCTATCACGATGGGTCTGTATATGTACGAGGGTCTCAGCGAATGGCACATTTCACGCGACATCGCCGACAAAGCGTACCGCGGGCAATCCTATCGGCGACCGCGCGCGCCAGTTCAATACGCGTATCATTAGTAGATGGGCTCTCCTTAACGCTGACATCGATATTAATGTGTTCGCGAGAACCTAAGGTTTCTTGCGGGGCCTGCAATCAGCGCGGCGTTGCCGTCGCAAAGAGAGAAATTTCGAGGTTTTTTCGACGAGAATTTTTTTTCTACCTTGTTTAGAGAGTTACGCGCTGCTCCTCTCCGTTCATTTATTTACGGTTGCATTTCTTCCAAGTTTTAAAAAGTTTCTAAAGTACCTTGAAGATCAAGAACAGCGCGGCCGTTTATGAAGGATGCAAGGGATCTTGAGTGGATCAAAATGAATTATCTTCCCGCGAAGAAAGTGCGTTTGTCTTGCGCAATCTCTAAACATGATGAGACTCTGCGATCCTCTTGAGTGAAAAGAACTTTTAAGTGAGGCGCTTGTAGACCACCGGGGGTCATGGGGATCTTGTTTCACTAGAGGCTGCGGAAGTCAAGATTAAGATTTTCACTGTTAACTCCTTGAAATTTTCTCGAAAAATCCTGTAAAACTAATAAGAAATCATAAATTAAATTTTAATTTGCTGCTGCATTTCTTGAAAATTAAGGTGATTAGGAGGAATCTGAAATCGATAAATAAAAATATATTGGCAATCCTTATTAAAGATGAATTGCATGTGATATCCTTTTAATAAAGTAAACAATTTATTTAAGTTTATTAAATAATAAAAATTATAAGTGGCTTTTTAACGCGTAGAGAATTATTTAATTGACATACACCTCCAAGCTTGAACATAAAGTAAACTTTGCTAAAGTACAGGTTCCGATAGGATCCGTGTGGAAGGCATCGATAACAGGACCTCGCGTGCTACGCACGAGCTACCCAAGCCCTTTTTTGCTGGCGCGCGACGGCCACGAGAACGCGATAATTGTTGTCGGGCAAAAAAATCGCGGATTGCGTGAGTCGCAAAACTACTTTCTTCGCTTTTCTTGCGCCGGTACCTCTCTTTTCGGCCGGAAGTCTCTCGTACTCTTATTGCACCCCGGAGATGGAGCATCGCGAAAGGATAATTTAAGACGGGGCTGTCATAAAAAAAGGGATTATGGCTCATGCGAATCGGGATCGAAGTATACTGCTCGGTCACTCGAGGCGCTCTTTTTTCTTCGAGAGCCGAGCCAGTTCGGCGGTGCAATTTTATGCTGTTACAATGTGAAATAAACGGTCTTGTTGAGGTGACTTTTTGAATTTCTCTCCTTGGCAAATAGCGCGGTAAACGATATAATATCGGCAATTAATTTATTACTTATCAGGTATATTACTTTCTTCAGGTTATAAAGATGGACTTTTACAATTAAATGCCACGATTTTTTTTTTTTTTTTTTTTTTTATTAAAGTTCGTTGTTTTATTATAGGTAATACCGATTTACAGATGAACTATTAATTTAATTAGAAATATGGAAAGACTTAAATACAGATTGCGTCTGTTTAATTTTACTTAGTAGAATTAAATGTAATTATATAATTACCTTTCCGTTGAAAAATTAAAAAAAAAAGTTCGGGCGTATGACTCGGCTAATAATTAATGCGTTCGACTTCGCGGCGTCCTAATGAATTCAGAAAAGTACAAAATTCACTAAGAGCTCACCATTTAATTAGAGTAATAATCGAGGCTTCGGAAGCTCAGCGGAATAAACGTCTAATTATATCAAGCGCGATGCACGGCGCGGAGCCGAGTCTCGCACGCGATTCTAGTCCCGATGGACGGATTTTGCCCCGGCATCACGCTTATCTGATTGAACGTGTGCACAGTCGATGCTCGCATTCCAAATCTCAGCAGCCAATCGCGATATCCTCTATACGATTTTCAACGCAGCTTCTAATCTGATTTTTTTTTTTATTTTATTTTATTTTATTTTATTTTTTTTTTTTTGTTCTTTAAAGGAAGTCGGCATTGGATGGATGCTATTTCTTTTTTTTTTTTTTTTTTCGTTTAACGAGCGACGCTCTGTCGCTGATATTATTTACGGCGCTCCAGATAGCACCGAGTGGACGGCAATGTTTTTAGGCTGGCTGCTATCTGCGGTAATTATAAGGTGAAGAAAGCCGATAGTATTGCCGGAATACTATCAGATATGCATGTAGGGTAATCCTTTTACTATTTGAACATTTTCACGCTTTTTTATTCATTTTATATTATTGTATCGGATTAGACACATCATTTGTTTGTTTTATCGATAAGCTTAAAAAAAACATTAATCTAAGGCAAACATAGCGGTTATGTTGATAGAAAATAGAAATAGAAAATAACACGTGAAAAAGGATTCGACAAATACAATGATGTGTACATGTCGATAAATGTATACAACTTAATTTGTTAAAAGAAAAGATTACTGTATCTTGTGATGTACTTTTCAATAGTAGTCAATTTTAAGAATTCTTAGCCTAATCGTCTAAATACATGATAAAAAAATTTTACGCTTCCGGTGCCGCGATGAGATTTCGGGCAGCTTTTTTCTTCATACGCTCGTTTGTGTATACGGTGACTTTACTGCCGTATCTTGTGCGGTTAAACCCTTTACAAAGCCGCATGCATAAAACCTCGCTTTAGAAATCGGGATTTCTTACTTTATAGGTTACACAGCCGATGAGTTACCCTTTCAGTCCTTCACGGCCGTAAAGTCGTACTTTCACTTTGAATACAGGACTCTCTTGTTCTAAAAAAAGTTCGTCTTACATATAAGTCGATTTTTTTCTCTGGAGAACATTATCGTCGTAGAAATTTTACGTTATCTTCGATCTATAATGATAAATACATGTCTTGAATATCTAATGTCGTAAGTTAGCTATAAATAAAATTTCTATGCAGAAACTTTCTGGTAAATCATGCATCGACTGTATTCTAAAAAAATAATTTAATCGATTGCTTAGAATTATTATCTATACAGTTACAAGTTTCATATATCCTGAGCATTCTAAATCTATTACACGTTAAAGGGATTGTAAGCTGGTAATATATGAAACGAATAAACAATAAGTCAACATTTTAAGACCACGAGAATTGAGAATGCATACTTATTAATTGTTACTACATATAAATGTGTCATAATAAGAACAAACGGCAAATGAAACACGTTGATCACAGCAATCTAATAAAATTTTAGTAGTTTATATTGGTTTGGTAAAAATTATTATTTCCACTAAGCTAAAAATTCAAACAAACTTCTTCGACAATTGAAATTCAAATGCTAAAACTAAAGCATTTTAAATTCTGTCGCAATTAAACCGAAAATTTATTAAAATTGAATTATGATTCACAACATCCTGCCATCATTCTTCGAAAAGAGGAACAGTTAGAATACCCATTTCGCGTGCAAAATTAATCGGGATCCCTTAGCGGATCATCGATTCAGCTAGTGAACGAATCGCCGGAGAAAATAGATAAGCGAGAAGTGAAGGGCCAATCGTAAATCCAATAGAAAGCGAAATTACTTAATTCTCCAGAAGCACCTCATAAACGCCATAATCGTGGGGAAAAGCTGTGGGAGAGGAGTAGCGCGCGAGGGCCTACGGGCAAGGATTCGCGCCCTCGGCCGGTGGCGCGATAAATCAAAAAGCTGTGCGCGCGCCTCCTCGAGAGGATGCGTTTCCTTATTACGCCCGGCAGTCGGCGGCGGTCGTTAAGTCCTTTAGCGTTGACTACGAGGCTCCGCTCCCGCGCGTCTCTCTAATTCCGCGTCGATCGCCATCGAGAAACTCCTTAATTTGCGTCGTCCTCGATTTCCAGAGGTGCGCGCGCGCCAGAGAGAGAAAGAGCGATAAAGAGGCGCTGGAAAAAAGAAGGGAAAAAAGGAACAAGGGAAACCTTTCACGCAGTGAAATCTCCTCGATGATGCTTTTCTTTTTCTTCTTTTTTTACGCCGCCGACGCAGGCCGCGCGTCTAGGAGCCGCGGTGGGTATAATTAAACGTGGACGTGTAACGAATTTTCTTGAATTATGGCCTTTGACGTCTTAACTCGCTTGACGGTGAGCACGGCGCGAGTGAGAGACGATGATCGATGCAGCACACTCGAACGCGCCGAGCTTTCGGGAGCTGCTCGCGCGGTTTTTTTTTTTTCTTGCCTTCATTAAGAGAACCGGATTGGTTATCGCTATTTTCGAGGATATACTGATATTGCGTTCTTGATAAGCCCTTCGTGTTTGCGAGATCCTCGATCGTTAATCTTTTTTTTTAATTCAATTAAGGTTTTCTTGGATCGCCGTGGTGAGAGAAGTGATAAAAGTTGCTATTTAAATTTTCGTGGAAGTTATTTCGATAGAAGAGAGAAATCCTCTAATAAATTTTACAAGGCGCCATTGTAATGTTGTTACAGACTGTCAATCTGATAAATTTTACTATGTACTATTGAAATTTTTCTAAGGAATCTACGGATTTATCTAGAAGATTCTTGTAAAAATGCCAATGTGGACAGTCCGTGACAAATTTACAATGGTAACTTGTAAAAATTACTAGCGGATTTCTCTTGTAGAGAACGCGATTCTGAAAGTAAGTAAAGAATTTTCGATGTCTTTAGATGATGAATCGTTGTGGAGCATTGAAATAAACAATTATTGAGAAAAATTATTCTAGAAAATAAACTGTTCACTTTGTAAGGAAATTTCAAACAATTGAATTTACATCAATGAAAAGATAATTAGAACTAATTAATCAATTTCAATGAATAAGAATAAAACATTAACTGGACAACTTTTAATTAACCGGAATACCGAAAAATTAATTATTAAACTTTTAAAAACAAAAAACTTTAATTTACGGTAAAAAATTCTAAACACTTCCAGATTTTTGCTATTTTCGCAATTATTTTTATTAAAAATAAAATTATCAGATAGATGCTTACGTAAATTTTAATCTTATTGCAGCGTTTACGATTAGAAATCTTAAATTAATTTCATAATGTTAAAAAATAACAAGTACAGACGCGCATTCCATTGCACGTCGAGCCTAATAGGATTAAACAAAATCCATACTTATAAAAAATAAAAATAAAGCGATTCAACTTTAAACATATTACGAGGTCGATTATAATCGAGGAATCACAGCTCGCCAACAAGTTGCGCACTCTCTTCCTGTTATTCTCACGCATCAGTCCATGCTGTAAACTCAGTCAGCCGCGCCGCGGTCGGGTAAAAGACCTCTCGGCCAAAGGCACCCGCGGCAAGATGTCGCGGTGCGAGCGGCGATAAATTAAGGGGTTACACCAATTTGTGAATTTTTGTGGAGTAGGAAATAATTCATCATTTTTATTTAAATCAAATTTCATTACTCTGTATTAAACTCTTCTATAAATAGAAAATAATAGCAGTACCAATATATAGGTACCTACAAAAAAATTTTTTTAACGATAATGGCAATATGATTGAATGTAAAAGGCATATTTTTGACTATTTGTTCTTCAAAAAGTAAGCTTTCTTTAATGTTTAACTAAAAATAGAAATTTCCCCAGACGCCACTATTGTTATGGCGTCGAATGCATACAGCAGAGGTTAAGGCCTTAATAAAAGGCGCGCGAGCGTCAAGTGTGCCCGAAGCGGCGCCTTTGCCCGCCTCGCCCAAGCCTCGACTCATGGAGCGACGGTTTCCGGATTGCTGCAATTGCTCGACTGATCGGCATCAAGTAGTCGCGCGACGAATTAGAGGCAATTTGTTACATGTGGATCGTCGCGATTTAACCGGGCCAATTGCGTCTCCTCCGCCGTTTTCTCTCGACGGTGGACGGATAGCCACGGGCTGTCGAGGACCGAGACTGTCGCCGTTTTTTCCTTGTCTCGCTTTCAATTCGCAAAGCAAACACAATTGTGCGTAATCGCTCGGACGGCCGTAATTGAGACATTCGGTGGCCGCGCGCGTCTACGGGATAGCGGAGGGCTGCTTTTTTCCTCCTCCGCTGCGGAGGATGAATTGTTTGCCGTGGAATTGGGCCCACTCTAGCTTTTCAGCGCGGCTTGGCTTGCATTTTCCCAGCGAGGCTTCAAGTGTTTACAATTAATAAACTTGAGCAGTTAAACTTTTAACATTTTATCGGCAGTTAAAGTTCTACCCTGTTAACTCGTTTTTACTGGAGCATTTGGTGAGTGCCACGCTTTCCGCAGCACCATTTCAACTTTTAGTATATCATTGCGGCGAGAAGATAAGCGATTGATAAATTCCATTTCCCGGTTTTATTTGCTGAGATTCGCGAAATTACAGTAATTTTGAAACAGTTGCTCAGTTAACACTGTAAAGTTGACTTTTCACGCTGGTTTATAATGATAAGTGCAATTTTTTTTTAAACTAGATAAATTTTAGAGAGTATATGATTGTTGTAAGTAATTAATGTGAAATTTAAGTGCGCCAAGAGATCGAGATTTCTGATACTTTAACTTTAACGAGAAGGTCCTTATCAATATTTCGAAAAAAATATCTTATCGTAAAATGACTGAGAAAATGTATTCACTGTAAAATTAAAATTGGTCGTTTTTTTTTATAGAAAAATTACCAAAGATAATTCTATTTGTTTATAAAAACGAATGCAACTATATTTGATTAAAAAATCTCCTGCGTACTCAGTTTTGCTGCAGCCCATACAATCAAAATTTTTTCAAAACTACTGTATCTTCAGTCCCAGCGGAAACTTCGCTCAACCCGATTTACCGCGCAAGCGAATCACATTGAAACTGCGGAAAACCCTTCGAGCCTCCCTGAAATTCGCGCAGGTCTCGGTTTACCTGCGGCGGTGGCGGCGGCTCGCGTGGGGTGTAATTGCACCTGGGAACTGAGTCGACGCCGTATCTCCGCGGCGGACCGGTTCCCCGGCGTGTGCGCTTCGTTCCCCGCTTTTCAACGCGCGGGCGCAGGAAACGGGAAAGTCACGGAAACCCCTTATCGCCCCGGCCGATCGCTTATAAAACCGTCGGTTCGCGAACTTTTTTTTTCAGCGCCTCGATCGGAGGCCCGACTCTCGCCCGACTGCGCGGCGGGTTTACGCGCGAGGGAAGAGGGGGCCATTTTTGCCGGCGAAGAGGCGATGAAAAGTAACGCATGCGCGTTTCAGCGAATATGGGACGCGGAATACTTTCCGTATACTCTCGCGCTTGCACTTGGTGGTCTAGATTACTCGGCATACATATCGTTTCTTCGTGGATCTTTTTTTTTTTTTTTTATTTTAAGAATGCGCCTTCGAGTGAAAAAGGCTGTTATTGTAATGGGTCTGATAAACGTTTCTACGAAGCTTCCAAGGAGGTTGGCTGTATTATTCGCGCGGGGCGAAGAATAGGTTTCCTCTCTCAAGAGCAGGACTGCAAACCGTCTGTCCGAACTATAGATTTTTAAACCTTAAGTAACAAAATTTAACGTGCTCAAATTAATAATAAAAATCGCAGATAGATTTGTCCTATGTAGGCCTTAACTTCGAAGGCCTGATCCGAAACTTCATTCCATTAGCCACCAGATTAAACCTTCTAGTCATTTCACCGGATCAGGGCCAAATTGTTAGCTCCGACACATTTCCATTTGAGAAGCATTCCGTGCCAAAAGATCGCGAGCCTCAAGATAAACAGGCAGGAAAAACGAGCATGGAGAAATTCACAATCGCTAAGGTCATTAGGCACGCTGGAAGAAGCGAGTGCGGGGATGCGCCTCGCTGTGGGACGCCGCAAAGTGAAATCCGCATCCGAAAAGAGTGACACTAAATTAGGCGCATTACTGATGGCTTCCGCGTGGCTTCGATCTACGCGATAACGACGCCGCGCTTATGCAGCGCGGTGGCTTTTTTCCTACGCCGCAAAATCGCGCATATCGTATTTCATCGCGTGGAAATCGAAGTACACGAGATCGGGGTATCCGTGAAAAATGTGGAGCGAACGCGCTGTGTTCGATAGCCTTTAAAACTTGCGCGCGGATAATTTGTGACTGATCATGCGAGCATCGAACACGATGATAAATGCCCTGTGTTTTCGCACGAGTTGTTTCAGATAAGGTATGGTAAAAAGTTTTTCCTCTTCAGTTTCTTCGAAAAAATAATTGCTCTAATAAACTGAAATATAGGTTACTAGGTTGTTTTGTCTCAACTTAATTGATCAAACGCTTGATTATTTAAAATGCATAGGTGCAGGAAGAGAAATTTCTAGTAAAAATTAAGTGCTGTGTAGACAGTAATCACGAGCTTTTCTTTTGTCACGAGGGAATTTATTGCGAGTGCGAACAATTTTTTTTAATAATGTGCCCAGCTAGTGATCGGGAAAAAGATGTACAAAGTGCGAAAAAGTGTCGGTCGCATGCATCGGACGATAAATCCCGCGATCACTTTGGCGGGACTGCGCGCCGAAGCCATTAAACCGTATGAATAAAGGTAATTGATCGAGGCAATAGCTCCGCGTACCTGCCATGATGCTTCGTAAAAAAGGGCTCTCTCTCTCTCTCTCTACCTCTTTCTTCCTTCCTCTCCCGTTCATTTGTTTACGAAACGCACGACGCAAGAAAGCGTAAAACCATTTATCAGGCTGCTCCCGATAAAAGGCCGCCCTCCTCTCTCCCACCTGCGATTCTCGCTCGCGATACCGAAATCGCAACCGTACATATCGCGTTACCCGCAGACATTCGCGGGAAAATTCGCGAGAGCGAGACAGAGTGAGGAGCGCCGAGATTGATTCTAATTCGTTTTCCTTGCCAAAGCTCGTAATGAAAGGTTTCACCTCGGCCCCGTAATTCAAGAGTTCGGCGAGATGAAGTGCGCGCCGTCTTCGGCAGATGATATTGAAAAAAATAGCGCGCCCTGCATGGGAGCGCTAATAGCTCGCTCGTGAATTTTGAGGCTGCCGCGAATAATTGCTTATCTGATCGGCGCGATTCCCTCGCATTGGCTTCGCCTTCATTTTCTCCTCTTTCGGTGGAGCTTTACGCGATCGGCCATTGTCTTCAACGATCGCGCGCGCGCGCGATTTTCGTAATTGCCCTGTTCTGCCGGCGGTCTAATGACTTTAGTGTCGAAATAATTTGATTAATGGAAGCTGCGCGCTTTTCGTACGTGCGCGACTTTTCGAAGCGGTACGTACAATTGTGAAAAGGCCAAGAGTTGTGCTATTATGCGTGACTTGACGTGCGTCTGTTAATCTTGCCGAGTTTTAACGGTATTGTTTGAGCCTGATAAAAATGATAACCCGTTTGCGATAGCGAGTCTTTTTTCCTCTGGCGGTTGGAATCTGATCGAGAAAACCTAACGGACTCTGATTTAAATCCAAACGAGAAGTAAAAGAACTGTGATAAACGTTGGCGACACTACATACGTCTACTTGCCCACCGAGTTGTTGTAAATAATATCTAAATTATGTGTTTTTTTTTACCGTCAACATAAATATTGGACACCCTGGTAGAAAATTAATCAATTGAGTATTGACTAGACATTAGTCGATAAAAGGGAGATAATATATCGAATGCAAAGCATTCATCTCAGTTAAAAGATTTGAATAATTTAGTTTAAAGAAAACGGGCAGTATTGCTCGCAATGCAAAACAGTCGACACTTTTACTCGAGCCGCGGAAATTTCACTGGCGAGCACGCCAAAGTGAAACTAATCACCAGTGTCAATAGAGGATAAAAAAAAGTTGAAATGTCACGCGTTCCCGTTGAATGCGTAACGTGGATTCCCGTGAGAACATTTTCTCCTCGATGTAGCGACCGTTTTACGGCGGCCACTCCTAATTAGAGCTGAAACATCGACGACAAAACTCTTGCATACCACGATCATCCTCTGACGGTCTCTGTCTATCCTCCCCAGCGGCTCCTGGCAGTATCCGGACCAGAAAACCGATCGGCACTCGATGATCTCTCGCTTTTCCTCTTTCTCACTCGCTTTCTTTCTTCTCCACTTTCTATTTTTTCCTCACTCCCTTTCCTGCTCGCTATCACTCCTTCCACCGCGCACTATCTTTTCTTTCTCTCATTTTTCTTGTCTTTATTTTTCGAGATACGTTATCTCTTTTACTCTCTTCTACTTTATATCTCTTTCTTTCTCTCTTCAATTTTTATACACTTCTAATTTACTTTTTTTCTGTATTGGTATATTTCGAGATGGTTCATTTATCAACTATTAATTGTATTTTACATTTATAATCATTTTTCTCAAATATTTGTATCTCCTCTCTTAAAAAAATAATAATATAATCCACAGCAAAGAAAGGAGAGTGCAAAAGTTTAACTTATGTCTATCTCGGCATTAATTTCGCAAAACCGGGGGCTGCGGCACGGTGCAACCCAATCAAATTCTATTAGGGCTCGATGCGCCGTACGCTTAAATGCTCCTAGTCCAGGGAAATTAGCAGAAAATCAGCCAAAACTTAAAAAAAAATATAGACAGCACTTTTATTGCGGAATCTTGT
>JAWWEN010000020.1:13577145-13642513 GCA_035582955.1 Sycophila texana | reverse complement strand
TCGCTTCGCTCGGGCGCTAATCTCACACTTGTCCGAAAATCACTTCTGACGCACTAGTATCGAAAACTACTATTTTAAATATTTTTTATCTACGCGTGTATTATTAATACTCACTTTTAATAAACCCTTCATGAAACTGATTTATAAGATTTCAAAAAGTAAATATATAAGATTAATGACAATTGTCTCCTCTCTCCTAATGAGGTTGTAAATTATCGTTCACTTAAGAAAAGCTGAGAAAAATTAACATATTTGTGAATATGTGAAAAGTCTTTTACTAAAGCTAGTAAGTAAAAAAAAGGCATTTATTCTAAAGTAAACATTCACTCACTCGCAATTTACTGAATGACTTCATAATTATTCAAATTTATAGACAATACTAATTAAAAAACTTGAAATGTTCCATTAATTTTTTATAATCTTTTCTTGCATGAATAAATGTAGGTGCGCAATGATTATCTACCAGTTAAAATAATCGTTCGCTTATATGCAACAAATAAAACTAAATGATCTCTAACAGTACACAAAGTCCTTTTACAACGACACTAGAACAAAATAAACTACCAAAAGCAAAGAAACGACGAAAGAACACGAGTTCGCGAACGAGCTGCCGATAAAAAAGAGTCACGCTTCAATTTCACACGCGAACCCGGTGTTTCCATGTAAAACAATGTTCGGTCGCGCGAGCGAAAGAGAGAATCAGGCAGCGCGGAAAAAGTCGCGTCGTCATTCCCCGACAATTTTCTCTCGGCGTCACTCTTTTATTCCACGCGGGGTCCTCCTCTTCCTCGCGCCAACGCGCGGTCAATGGACTTATCGACGTCCCATTGATAAGAGCCGCGTTCAATTGGAATTGACCTGGTCGCGTGCGAGCCTCGCCACCTTTTCGCCTCTATTGACTCTCGTCGGCTGGCACCGCGCGCTTTCTCACATAACAATGGTACGACGATCGGCCGATCGATGAGCGCACGCGCGAATTCGCGCCGGAAAACACCTTGCGCGTTCTACTCAATGAGAAACTCGTTCAAGTGAATTAGCTTGTTTGTTGGGCAGAAATAGATCCGAATGCGAGGGAAGCTTTTAAGGAAGGTCTCGATTTTTCTCTTTGGCAAAATTCGTTAATATTTTTAGAGATTATTGTTTAATTTTCCGTACTTTGCTGAAAAAAATTATTTTTAAAGAAGTGATGAGTGTAAAAGTGTAGCTACTTATTCTTAATATAATTGGTTCTGACTTGATTACGTATGGTTAATCATCTGTTTCTGTTTTATCTAAGGTGCGTTTATCTTTGTAATTTCTATTTTTTTACAGCGCTTAATAGTTTCTGATAAAAATCAAACGTTCCGATTGATTTCCTCCGCGTTTCACGCAATATTCTAAGAATTTTCCGAACTGACTTTCGAAACCACAATTTTCCGAACTATGAGTTTCAAAATAAATGTATCGCACAGCAAGAGATGCTTATCTGTATTTGTTGATAGGCCAGAGAAAAGACGTTGTGATTTGAAACTGACATTGCAATCGACTGATATCAGACACTAAGAATGGGACTAGAAGACGTCTCGTGAATGAGTTGACAAAAGTTCGCTGTTCGAAAAGACACAATCATAATTGTTACTTTTCTTTTCGAAACGAATGATTGTATTACTTCAAGCTGCAACGGTACAAATATCAATTACAACATTTATAATGGACCGTATTATCCGGACAGGAAGAAACACTCCCGCTTATATAATCTAGAAACTTATCAACGAAATTTTCTCCTCGGAAACTTGCAGCCTTTTCACGGCGCATGTACAGCAAGACGCCAACATTTTTAAACAATGAATTGCAATGACATTGCATCTTGTCCACCATCCCTTGCGCCAATCCCCGCCTCGAGCGTAACAACTGCTCCGCAACGAAAAGGAAGTAGACTAAAAATTCGACAAACAAAGCCATTCAATCTTAACTCCCATTGACGAATAAAAAAAAACCCACTCTGTTCGAAAACAATCCGATCGCCCGTTCAAAAATAAAAGAAGAAAGAAGAAGATGGAAAAAAGATTAAAAAGAAAAAAATAAGCGAGAGAGTAGAAGCAATAGAACGAAATTCCAGCAAATCGAACGGTACCACCGGGCCCATAAAGCCGGGCGATCCGCATAATCGCACGTCTCAATCGAAACGCGTCCCGGGAAGCGGCGAGCGCAAGCTCTTACGCGGAAGGTTAGGGGCGCGCACGGGACGCCGGGGAATGCGGCGCGGCGATCATCTGGCCGCGCGGAACCTGCGCAGAGGAGAAGCCCGCCGTGTTATTGATTGAGAGGTGAACGGCACCGGCGCGCCGCGCGACTCGCCCGTGAATTCGCGAGCGCGCCGGGGATTCCCCACCTTCCGTCCCGTCGGCTGCACACGCCGCGCCGTCACCCTTTGTGTCGTCGCGCGACTCGCCGGCGACGTCGACGAGGCTCGCGCTGTGCGCTGATCGTTGGAGGGGCGCGTTTACTTGACACTGCGAGCGCGAAGCGCTTGCTGCGTTTGATGGGTGCGCTCTAAGGAGTTGAGTTTGTAGTTAGAGGATGATCGGAATATTTAGACAAATCATTTCCGTGGGTAAAGAAATGCGTTGTAATGGAATACTTCCTTCGCGTTTGAAGTATTTTGCCTGTTAATAAATTAACTTCTTCATTGACTCATTTGGCGCAACTTTCTATTCCTTTTCACTATATAGTGATTTTTCCTTTCTTTATACTTTCATGTATTTCCTGAAAAGTATTTCTCAAGTACTTCCTGAAAAAAAATTCTCCAATTATTGAAATTGATCCTTTTTTTTTGCATTTGTACTAACTTATAAATGTATAAGAAATTTTGCAAATTGACGCTATAATTACAGTAAAAATCGCGATAAGTGTAATCGCGATAGTAAATGTTACGGAAAAAAATCTTGAGGATTTTTCTTTTCCTTTGTTTTGACGGAGTCCTACTCGAAATAGTTTTTTTCGGTGAATAAACAAAAATGTATAATTCGATCTTCATTTTCATTAGCATGGACAACTTAAATTACGTAACATTTAGAAGCCCATCATTTAAATGTATACAGCATTTCATCCATCTTATGTAAAAGATCATTTTAATCATTTGTATCTAATCTAATGATAGTTTTATTAACAAAATTGATTACGACCTATTAACATGTCAATCATAAGAAAAGTTTTCTCGTGCCATAAGATGATTGGTAAATTATAGGATTTTAATGAATACAGCACCTACTAAATAAAAATACGTGCTTAAATCTCTCGGTACTGAAATGCCTCTTCATTGGCAATCAATAACGTAATTTGCTTATTTACGTGCACTTAATTCTGATGGATTACACGCAAATACAGCCCTAACTGCTTAATACGGCAAACTGATACCCACGCATTTCACAGGATCATAAATCCGGATTGGTTCTTAAGCTAATTCCTCGTCCCAAAGAAAACAAAATAAGTGCATAAAAAGTGATATCAAACACGACGGATCCTCAAAGTCTTCGCATCTGAACTTTTGCCGGATTTCGTTTTATTTTTCGCAAAATCAGCTCCACGCATTCCTTTTTCATTGAAACTTTCGTTCTCTTTACACGTCAATTATAAACAAAGCGACGCGCGCGATTCAATTTCCCCATCAAAGAAAGACATTACCCCTGCAATAAATCCAATTTCGCTTCGCTGCAATTCGCTGTTTATTCAGCGACATGCCTTAGCAACGTGCCTCAGCGCGCCTTTATATCGCCGATCGCGTTCCGTTCCCACATCTATACGAATCGGCTGGAAAGAAGCTAAGGAGGTGTAAAATATCGATGCTGCTCGCATTACCCTACTTTCTCTAATTTCATTTTATTAGCCTTCGCGCCAGTCACTTCGCGAAACGCATGTCACTCTGGCCATTGTGCGCTAATGTAATTACTTTTACCAAAGGAAAAATGGAATGGGAGAAAAATGGGCGACGCGCTCCCCGCATTTGAAATATCGAGCGAACCTTTTGAAATTATCGGAAGGAAAGTCGACGCTCGATTCGAAAAAAAAATGACCATCTTTCTGTTTCAATTAATCGCCGTTACGAGGCTCTTTCGATCTTGCCACTCTTGGATGTTGGAACTTTGCTGACACTAAAGATCGGAGGATTTATTTCACCGATAATATGCATAAATTTTTTCTCGGATTTACCGGAATACACGATTAAGTCATTTCTTACCTCTCGACTTTTAGTCTGTATAAAAAAAATCTTCGAAATTCGAAAATTTAACTGCGCCGATAACTGTCTTAATGTTGCTGGTCTTTTACAGCCGCTACAATCTTTTGCATACTTAATCTAATGCATCCAATTAAAAAAAAAAAGAAAAAAAACGCGGCCTGATAAAATAAAAGCGGCGTCCGATTTAATGGCTTTTTAAACAAACTATTATGTGCGATAAAACCCGTAAAATCGTATTTAATTACAATTTATAGCGCAGTTGTGCCGTCGCTGTAACTGTACTTTCGGCGATTCGAACTCTTCATTAGGAAAAAAAAGGGAGGGCAATACACTCGCGGAGCGCGGCCGCAATAAAAAAAAAAAAAAGAAAAGTGGAGCGGTGAGCCGAAATTTTTCGCGGCGACCCCATCTCAATAGCCCGTCGATTTAAACACATCGCGGGCCGAATTTCCCGAACGGGGCTTTACGAGAGCACAACAATTACGCTTCGTATTTCGCCGCGCCGTAAAAAAAAATCGGCATAGAAGGTGCGTACAGGCTCCGCGGGGTCCAGCCGCCCCATTACTTTTAATCGCCAGCTCCATTCTTACACGGCTATCAGCTGCCAATGAGATTTACAGTTATCGCCATTACGAGTGCAATTGCACCGCGAGAGGCGCGCGCACAAGGTACAAATTAGTGCGAGGCCCGGCGCCGCGTCCCCAGCTTCGCGCATTCAAATCAGCCCTCTGCAAAAAAAATCGACCAATCCTGTGAAAATCCAATGATAATGGTTGAACTATACTGGATAATTTTTGGCCCAGTTCTGGCACACCAATCTATTTATTAAATGAAATTGATTCTAACTCGCTTATTTCACGTCAAATATTTTTTACGTATAGAAATAGAACTACTTAAACTCTAAGGTTCAAGTAGTCTCGACACTGTAATTAGAGTAATTGCCCTAGGTTCAGTAACTCAGGAAAATATATTTCAAAAAATATTTTTTTTTCCCAATGGACCAGTATTAGGCCGATCACCACCGTCCTCGGCTCGGTACTAAGCCATTCGTTTCGAATCTGCCAATGTGGGCGCGACATTATCATTCTAGCATAGGCTGAGCCAGTGGTAATACTAATATTGTGCCGTATTGAACAGCTTATAATTTTTTTCGCGAACTGGACGAATTATCGAACGGAATACGCGAGAGGGATTGAGTCGTTGATTAGCCACGCCGAAGCGACGTTCTTTTTGAAGGAGTCCGCGCGGTAGCACGCATCGACGTTTAGATCTTTACCGGGACCATATCGAATTACAATGTGCTGCCTACCGGTTTGTCCATTCAATGTTACTTCGCTTTTCCAGCTGTCGCTGCGTCGTTAAATTTTATCAGGGAATTGGGTTCTCGCCGTTGGGTTTAATTATTCATCTATTCCACCGTAATTTATTTAATGCCTGCGAATCGATTTTATCTAAATGTGAATATCAATTTTAACCAAACATGAGATTTGTCGTAGGATAAACGAATGTCGGGCGTTAATTTAATATGTAATTCAACTACTTGGACTGTATATTAAAATTGCGTTATCGTGATTTTTATTCCGATTTTCATGGTGATCGAGATTGAATTTTTTTTCATCCGAATTTCAGGATTCTACTTGAAGAATATTTTACCATTCAGAACTGAATAAAAATGATATAAATAAACAATTTGTTTTAATTGTTACCAACTTAAGTTGAATGAATGACTGCAAGAGAAACTTTTAAAAAGCAGTGTCATTTGTCACTCGGCTATAGGTATATTTAAGAAAAATATATTTACTCGAGTAATTAATTAACACTTTGAATTTTCTAGGAAATTTAATGACTATCAACCGGTCAAATTTTTATTCCCAACTTTGGTATGGAGCTTCCATTTTAAATGGAATACCAATGGACGATTTCCACTTATTCATAGTAAACTTTGAATAAATTTTTAGACATAAAAAATGTTACAATTAAATTTATTAATACTCGACTAGCGGTGATTAATGCATTAAATAAAAACATTTCATCTTTTCAAAAAATGAGTCAAACTTTTATAGTCTTCAACGGATTACAAAGTACTTTTTTTTCCAGTCACCAAAGTATACAGTTCACGCATCATTTCCTGCGATACAGAATATATACATAAAATGCTCCATCGCGATCCAGTCAGACTGAAGCTGACTCATTGCAAAAAATTTTTAGCCCGTGCCGAATTCGTGCTACCCAGCCGAGTTGAACGCGTCGATCTACTCGGCAGAACTACACTAAATCTCTCCAGCGCTAAAACTAACAAAAATTCTTTTATCTGTGTACTGAGTCTGCATGATTCAGAAAAAGCTTCAAGCTTCTCTGATCTCGTTTCTACATAATTTTTCGAAGCAAATAGAAACCCATTTTCGAAAATAGTAAAAACGATAATAAGAATTTCTTGGAAATTTTTTGCAAGAGATGGAATAAGATCCGAGCTTTTCTCGTCTCGTATCGACATAAAAATTTTCGTCAAGTAGAATTTTACATTTCTGAGTCTTACAATCTATACGAGAGATTGAATAAAAAAAATTGGAAACGTGTGTTTTTTTATTTATCAATTTTTGTATTTATTTCCTTCAAAATAACATAGACCTTAAAACAATAATTAATATGATAAAAAGATAACAATTAAATGAAATTAATTACTTAATTTCATAACGACAGATAAAAAACGAAAAGAATTTTTAAATTATCCCGTAGGATTTATAAATGAAATGCTTTGCGGTGCGGAATTACACTTTTATTTTATTTTTCTTTATTTTATCTGAAGTAAAAGTTTGACATCAGAGCCCGAAGAAAATGTCGGAATGAAATTAATTTCGATTACGGTATCGAAAAAGACTTGTTGGATAGGAGTGCTATTAAATTTATTTATTTAATTTTTTTCTCCCCGCCTCGCCCAAATCTATCGATGCAAAAAATCTCGCCTCACCCCTCTCGGATGAGGCCCCTCTTCACTGGTTCTAGCCAGGTATGTCCGCGGATAACTCGAGCAAGTATAATACACCTTCTGCCGGCCGCTGCGTTCGTCCGCCGCCTCCCACTCCCACCCGCTGGCGTGTGCATCGGAAGGGCGGGAGGAAAAGCGAGGAAAGCCAGCCGGCGGCGACGGCGGCGGCGGCGCAGGAGAAGGGGCGCCATTATATTCCGCTCGGCTCGGCAGCGGGCCGCCAGTCCCCCGCTCGCACTCACACGAGTCGCTAGCTGCGCGCGCGCCCAGACGCAGAGTCATTCGAGAAGTAGAGAGAAAGAGACAGGCACCAGCGCAACCAACCCCCGACGGGTCGATCAGCTGTTCTCCCCCGTATTTCGTGTGCGCGCGCGCGCGATAGTCCCGCCAGGGTGAGATAGCGAGAGAGAAAGAGAGGAGAGAGTCAAGGTCGGCCCGCTGGACCGCGTGACGGTGAGCCCCCGAGAGTTTGCTATACTACCCCCCAGGGCCGCGCTTGGATAAGATCCAAGAGGGGCTCGCTCTGACGCAGACAAGAGGTGGACTTTTTGAGGAACTCCTTCCAGCGGAACTTAGCAGGAGACATGGCCACGTACGCCGCTTACAGACACGTCGAGCTCGACAACGTCGGTTATGGAAAGAAGAGGTTGGTGCACTTTTTTTTTCGAAACTCGCTCTACGTGCGCGCGGGACTTCACAGTTAATTGGGAAATATTTGCGATTTGCTCCTCTCGATGGGGTGGTTTTATTTTTAAAGTTTTATGCTGCAGTTTGGAATTTCGGGTAGTGGTCGGGATTCATCCATTGCACTGCGGGGGTGGCGCATCGTAACTTTTGCATCGATGAACGCGCCTGCAAGATGGATTTTTATGAATTAATTTAATATCAATGCGTTTGACAAGACTCGCGAATTTTTTCATAAAAGTTTAGTATGAAATTGAAAAATAATGCCAAATTTTGTTCTACTCTGTGAATATAATAATAAGTATTTGAACCAAAGTCTATTGATTTTTTGAAAAATGATATGTCATTGTCAAAAGCCGCATAACTTTATCATTAAAAAACGCAAGCTTTTTTTATTTAAGTGCATAATATTCCACTTGTGAATTTCACTGTAAATCAGTGAATTTTCACTGTAAAATAGTTATAACTGCGCAAACTTCACTGTTTCAACTTTAGAGAGTAGTGTGTGTAGAATAAGAGTCAGTATAATTTTTTAATTCACCATAAATTTGAGTAAAAAACCAGAAATTGATATTTCGATGCATTTTTAATGAAAATTCACGAGATTCTCTCCTTGATAAATATTTAAAAATAATCAGCTTCATGTTATTCATAGCTTTTCAAACACGATTTTCCAAACAAGCCGCAGTAATGCCAGCATATCTTGTTTTTGCAAAAGCGACATTGTGTACACTGTGATTCAGAGTCATTAGTAATAGTCGTGTCAAAAATGCTTCAGCTTTCACGCCTATCACTGTTATCTCTTTAAACCATCTTTTACAGTGCTGTCGATGTAGTGACACGTAGTGACGAAAGATCCTTGAATAATTTTGCTAATCGGTCGAACTATAAATATTAGCGGAACTTGTCGAATTTTCTGAGTGCATCAAGTAGTAAGTAGTAAGAATAAACCACGGCTAAGTTTTTTAGCCTCCGTTTATGCATTGTTGTATTGTAACATTAATGCGGACCTTTGGTTAAGTGGCCTTAAACAAAGTATACTCATTAGAGTGCAAGCTTTTACTAAGGTAATCGCTGTTGACGAACAATAATCGTTTTAAACTTGGAAGGTTTTCCGGGTTTTACTTAACAACCGATAACTATTGTCATTTGATGAGGCGTTAAATATGCAAAACTCACTATACACTGACAAAAATGGGTAGGAAAATTTACTTTGAATTGTATGCTTGAGGCTTTTCAGTATACATGTACATGTAAATTAAGTACATAAGTAAATTTGTTAAATTTTCTTATGACATTTTTCCAGTATCCAAAAATTAAAAAAATAGATTCAAAATGATTTAATGTATATTTTAGAGTAGCTAAAACATATAAAAGTTTTACAAATAATTCATCAATCTATTAAACGAGACAGAAATTTTTTGAATTTCGTCAACGTCAAACAAAATGAAATGATTTACTTCATAAAACGCTTCATTTAAGTTTAATTAAAATTCGCACCAAACGCTCACTCGAAAATTTCCCATTTTATTAGATTTAAACGACTAGTTCGTTGAATGCACGTTACCGGTGGTCATGATATCACCCAGAAGTAAAAGCTCCCAACTACACAAACTTTTACGCCCGCCATATCCCTCTTTAAATGCCTCGTTCCCGATCGTTCATACGGTTCTTAAGGTCCACTCAGCGGCTATCTAATATTCAGTAAAATAATAATCAAGCCTTTTATAAGACCTGCCGGACAAGATCAAACGCGGCGATTGCCACGGTAATGACGATAGACCTCGATAATTTTCCGGCAAACTGGTCTCGCGAGATTTCCGCGGAAAAAAAAAATGAATAAATAAGAAATAAAAAAAGAGGAGCAATTCAGTAAAAAAGGGTAAAAAAAATAAGTCCAGCGCACGCGCGTGTCTTGCGGCTCGCTAAATTCTTTTGTGGAGATTACAAAATATTTTATTACCGACCGCGGAGCGGCGCAACGCGCTATCCAGTTTCGCCGCGCGCGACTCCAAACGAGCCGCATAACTCACAAACGCGCGGGATTTTAAGATATTCCGCGTATTCCCCGGGTCCCCCTCGCCTTTAATTTTATCGCGACTTGATTAATCCACGCGATAATCTTAACCCTTTAACTGCGCGCCTCGTAATCGCCGTAAAACACATCGCAAATAGACGTGAAAAATCGTTCGAGCGGATCTCAGCCGACTGAATATTCTGTGCACTGCTCCTTGAAAAAGAAAAAAAAAAAAGAAAAAATGAGTAACCGCGAGAGTGAACGATAAGGAACGCAGCGATGCATCACCGCGTGTACCGCGCTTCACGCACGGGAAAAACAAAGAATTTATCACCGAAGCCGCAGTTAATTTTGCTAAAGTGTTCGCAAAGTGCCGCAAAGCTCTCGGCAGGGGTGACGATCGTAAAGACGGATCGCATTCCACGTACGCGCCGACTTCAAAGTTTGCCTCGGTCCGTACAAGCTCTCCAGCAAACATTGCATTTTATGCGACATACGGTGTCGTTTCTACCCTCAAATATTTGTCCCGGCGTGACGAATTCGTAAGAGCGGCAATTTCGCCGATGCGACAAATGGACGCGCAGCGCTTTCTTCTCTATATACGCGCCGATAAGATTAAAACCATATAATCCTCGGCGGGCGTCAGCTGCGCGCGAACTGCAAAAAGCCGCATCGCAGTAAAATTTATTATAGACACGCGTCCGCTCGTATTAATTGCCTCTCAATGTGGAACGATACAACACAATTACGGACTTTTTTCCCCCACCGTGATGTGTACGCACCTCACCCGG
The DNA here is from genome assembly GCA_035582955.1 of Sycophila texana. Taxonomy (NCBI): domain Eukaryota; kingdom Metazoa; phylum Arthropoda; class Insecta; order Hymenoptera; family Eurytomidae; genus Sycophila; species Sycophila texana. The sequence continues at coordinate 13,631,819 of JAWWEN010000020.1, read as the reverse complement.
GAAAACTGGCACGAGTATCATTTTTTTTTTTTTTTTTTTTAATCATCATCATCATCATCAAAGGCGGCGACTGCAGTATCCTCCATCCGTTTCGTCCCGTTTCGTTTCACGACCGTAATTCATTATTAATTATATATACGAACGAAATAGAGAGATGCAAAAAAAGGAGGGGAGGACGGTGAATGAAAGAAGGAAAAAAAAAAAACGAGTAATAAGGTGGCTCAAGGGGGGAGAAGAGAAAATCCGTGTAACCTACTAACCACGTTAAAGGCGCGCGAATGCAGCGGTCCGCGAGTTTTCAGGAACTTTCGGCGCGATATCACCATACGCATGAGCAATTCTGATCTTTCTGATTTGACGTCTACTTTAACTTTTAAAGTTCCTTCTGCATGAATAAAGCATTTGCTGTATTAATAAAACGTTGAATGATTGTACTAGTCATTGAAACATGAGCTTCAATTGATTTGATCGAGTGCTTTGAAGAACTTGGAAAATAAATGTAAACTTTTGATAAATCCGTGTACCTAAACAGATTAGGTATATCTAAAACTATTCCATTTTATTATATTTTATTGACAAAGGTAAAAATAAACGCGTAACAGAATTTTTTATTAAGAATCCGATAAATTCTATTCCAATTTCTCAGAATTTTTCGGAAGAACAGGAAGAATTTGCGTAATCAAGATAGTTTGCGGCAATTTGTATAAAATTTCATAAAAAAGAAATATATATCGAATGGATGTTTGCAAGGCAAAAAAAGAACTTCATTTTCCTCGAGTGCCTCGTTAATTCATAATTCACGCAATGCTAATAAAAATATATTCCTACAGCACTTAAATCGTTCAGTCTTGAATTACGGCGATAAAATCAGACAAGGCTAATTTTGCGAATAACTCGAGACGAGCCAGTGCTCGCGCGCACACAGAGGCGGAAGGAAAATAAATCGCGAAGCGAAAGAGACCGCAGACCGCAGTGAGAGAAAAGAGAAGAGGCCGTCGAATGAAGACGTCGAAGGGGGGAGGGAGATCGCAAAATCAGTTAACGATCGCGCGTTGAGTTCGATCCTAGCCCCCGATAGCACTCCGGTAACAATTGGAATTTCTCTCCCCAGGGGGAAGCCATAAGACGAATTCATTGAGTTTCTTATCGCTCACTTATCTCCCCACCGTACGCTTTTTTTCGCGTCTCTCGTCGCGGCTCGATCGCAGACCTTTTGCTAAACTTTCGAGCTGCATCGAGCTTTATGTAATATTTCATCGGGGCTCGAAGGAAAAGCGCAGGAGAATTACGTGGCCATTGGGAGATTTACAATTTCTGAAGAAATAATGTGAGAATAGAATGTGGAGAAAAAGGAGGCATTGCTATTTTATGACGAACCTTTTCAATGGGCGCTTGATTAATTGAACTCGTTTTTATCCGCGCTACTCTCGAGTGTATAAAGCACAGGCACCTTAACATGCATTTCTTCTGACGCCTTAGCGCGAAACCTTGAAACAATAATCATGCAAATGCAGCATGTATAACATTTCCTTTCCCCCTCGCCTTTACGGCACTGCTCTTGTCCAATACGTATAGAGTCGAGTCTTGACCCTCTCCGAAAGGTCAACTTTTCAAGATAAAATAAAAATAGCTTGAGGCTAAACACCGCTACTGCGATCGACTGACTATGGTCAGTAGGGTTTCGCGAATATTCTTTTCTACTATTTTATCTCCACTATACACACTTGTTTTATTTTATTCCCAGTATAAGAAAAATTATCATAGTTCTGTTACAAATATTGCTTCAGTTTTTGCAAAAGTTACAAAAAAAAAACTATTATAATTTTTCCAACAATGACAGTTTGCGAGGTTATTAACATTATCTACTGAAATTGTTAGTAGAACTCTTCTCTCCTTGACCAAAATAAAATGAAACGCTACGTACTCGCTACCTCAAACATTTGAAATGAACCGCTCACCTGATCGAAGCCATCGAACATTCGACTGCCTCGACTTTAGACGCGCAGACAAAAGAAAAATGTTCACGCTCAAACTTCGTAGTTTAAGCGCGAACTTTCCCCGCACATTCCGCTCGAGCCTCGGGGGTAGTTCACCTGGGCAATTACGCTTGCACCGCCGCCGCCATCGAGAGGGCCGATAAATTTTTCCGCGGAATTCCGTGGCGTGCAACACGTCGATATAGCGCGTCCTCTCGCGGGGCTCACGTGCCCGCGCTCCTGGCGCTTCGCCCCGGCGAGACGACGCCACGGCGTGGGCCCCCGCCGCTCGATAAAGTCTGCACGCGATCTTCATTGAGCGAGCGCGCGCCTCGGTCAACGCCTCGCGGGGAAGATGAAAATTATTGCTCGCACGCGAAACCATCATACGTGCAGCGCGCGGTGTGAACACACGCGGACGCGTCTTTGTGCTTATATCTCTTCTTTTTTTTTTCTCGCGGGACAAATTGTCCCCGGGAGTAATGAGGGTGACGCGCGGGATGACGCGAACGGGTTGATCGACGCGGTGGGTTCAACGCTCTCGCGCTCATGCCGGTGGGATTGAAAGCGAAGATGGGAAAATTTAGTTTTCATTGCGCGAACACATGCGAGAAAGTTTGAGGGTGCGTTTGGATGGTGCTTTTGTTTAATGACAAGAACCATAATTTGATATGCAGTATAGGTATACTTTTTAACTATTTCAAATGAAAAATAAGACACTTTAAATATAGTCATTCGAGGAATAACGCACAAGCACAATGAGTAATCGTTTACCGATTTCTTCTGTCGGTGGTTGTTTAAACAAAAAAAAAATTTTTACAACTTAATTACACTAAATTTCAAGCTCACAATTGTACGCGACGATAATAGTGGAAAATCCTTGGGGGGACTGTGGATGATAAACGCCATTGCGTAAGAAAGCAACATTCGTCCACGGTATCCTTTAATGAGTCCCTCTCTCGCTTTGAGGTGTACAGCGTGAAGTAATTGCTGGGAGAAAAAAAAATGCTCGATGTCTGTCCGCGCGGCGCTGAGCAAAAATGCCCAAACGCATTTCACAACGAGCCTGTACATTACGGGCTTTAATTACACGAGCGGCGAAAGCTTGATGACATCCCACTTTTCGTATCGCGCGATGCAGCGGAAAATTAGACGTAACGCTCCATCACGATCCGCGACAATGAAAAATCTCTTAATTGAAAAAAAAGGAGGTTCCCCCCTCCACCGTCGCGTGGATTAGCTCGCGGAACCTTCTAAACTTCGATTTATGATAATCAAGGCGGCAAAGGTATTAAACGCCGATGAGTACATAGCCGGCCTTTGCTTCGCGCAAGTATACGCGCCTTGGATACTTTCACCCGGGGTGAAGGAAAAAAATTGAGTTTATATACGCGCGAGTTTCTTGTTTAAATAATTATCATTTAAATGAGCAGAAGGTGATTAATTCTAGGCGAAACAACGAGTTCGCGGCGAGATTATAATGGAATAATTTTCGTCACGGTCCCGAGCCAGTGTTTCTGTCGAATCACGCCGTTCACAAATGAATTAATAAGCCCGCTAACCGCGTAGCATTGAACTCGGCGCGTATGTAAAGCAACCGATCCGTCCGTGCAAAAAATAAATACTTGACACGGAGTCAATGACTGAAATAGAACTTGTCAATTTCGACTGCTTCTTTTTGGAGTCGCAGAGGGTTCGAGGAGGTGACACTGGAAAATAGCATCGACACTTATGCGTGACAAATCGTCTTTGGAGCTTTCCGCGATCGTTACGTCGACGTCGGGAAACTTAAAATCGCTCATTGTCCGGTCGTTACGAGCAGCTTCCTCGCGGATCCAAAAAAGCGCTTATCTCGAAGCGCTCCGGCGCGATAACAATTACCGGGCGAGGATGTCGGCCAAGAAAATCCCGTTCTCCTCGCCGGCGAGACACAATCGTCGCGACCGACCGGTTCCCGGGCGCAAGTGCACCCACCGGTTGAACAATCTCTTCATTTCTCCCGGTATACGTCGTCGATTTTTCCTACCGCTACTAGCTGGAAAAACCTAATGAGCCGGACTACTCGCGGGACTTTTGTTGCTCCTCGCGGAGCAATTTTTCCTTGATTGCGGGGGTTAGTTACGCGCTGATGGACTTTTGTATCCTGCAGTATTTTTTTTTTTTTTTACCTTACGCGCTCGATCACCGCAATTAAGCTTCCTTTTTTTTCGTCAATTTTTAGACGCGAGATGTAATGCCACTCGTTATCCGCGGTATTATGACCGTTTTTGCGGAGGGAAAATCGCACTATTTATGGAACGCATCTTCCTTGCGATGATTACACGTGAGGCTATCAGTAAAAAACAGAGAAGATCACACAGAAAGAAAAATTTAAAAATTGCTGTTTTTTTATTTGCACACGACTTTGTAAGAAAAGAAAACTTTAATATTAAAAGAATAAATTCCCTTAAATAAAATTTCTACAATAGTATAAGTATAAGTATCAAAACTCCTTTATTAAAGTTTTTAAAAAAATATACGCCATTAGTACTTATTAAAAAATCAATTAAGTCTCTCCTTCTCCTAAGCAACACGAAGTAATTCCTCTCATAAAAAATGTATTAAATCCGCTATCTCCGCGGAATCCCTAAATTGTAACTCGCGGCGTGTTAATTTCCGAGGCAGCCAGTAGAACAGGCGCAACGCCCCCTCGAAATCCATTAGCATGCGTTCTTTCGCCTAGCAGAGTAGCACCATCCTCGAATCCAGAACGGAAAAGAAAAAAAAAACGCAGAGACTCCGAAATTAAAGACCCCGGCAGGAGTCATCGACTCGCTGCTAATTAAAACGCGCAGCAGTCATTAATCGCTGAAAAAAAAGGAGGTGTCTTAAAAAATAAAATAGGAGAAGAAGAATCCGAGTCATAAGGAGAACAAGAGACTGTGACTATCCGAGGCGAGAATCGCGCGCTTTTCATTCATTCACAAATCAGCCTTCGCACCTGTCGCGCCCGAGAGTTACGCCAGGGCCTCGGCTGCTTCCCGATTTTATTTATAGAGCCTTCCAGGGGCCGCCTCCGGCCTCTTTAACGAGCTCCGCCAAGCGTGCGAGAGCGCCTGGAGCTTTCCACTTGCGCGCCGCGCTTGATAAGTATTGTCTGTCAATTAGCGCGTGCGTCGGCTGCCCTCGCGAGGCCGACTGTTCCTCGCAGGGTCTCTCGCGTGGAGAAAGTTTATAGAGAGAAAGGGTCCGCGATTTGATGCATCGCTTCGACGCATTCGGCTCGAATCGAACGAGTGACCCGCTATCGATTTCGGAATATCGACTTCATTAAAAACGGTTTTTATTACAAATTACGTTAATCAAATTAGAATTAGTAGCGCAGTATTAAATTCACAGTTGTACGTATACGTTCAAAGTAGAATAATTCAGTACTTTTTCTTCGCTCGATCCGCTTTGCCTTATAGTCGCTCATTACAAGTAGAAACAGTCCAGATCCGCAAGACACTTAGCGCGACGATGCAGTTTTCGAATAAGCGCTCGTGTCGAAATTTTCGCACATTACATGCTATGCGCGCTCTTATCGAGCAGCAATATTTAAAATTCGCATTACCATATTAGTAATTAATATAGGATTAAAAACTGGTTCTGAAATATCGGCTCGTCTCAGATCGCCGCGTACCCGCGTCAATAACCTCATTAATTGTAACAGCCACTCCAGCTTCATTTTCCCAGAAAAAATCTAACGCAAAATGTTTTTCTGTTTCAGGTACGTACCACCTTCCAACCTCCAAAACACTTTCTAAATTCTCGATCGGCACGTAAGTATATCAACGAGCAACGATCGCTCGGTCAGCCGTGAAAGCCCGGCGATCCGTCAGTCAAAGCGGAGCGCCGCATATGCATGTATATACATGTGTTTCGTGCACATTCTCGTATATAGTGAGATCGTGAGCGAGTCGCGTCAAAGGGATCCGGCGGCGTCCTCGTGACGGTGCACCTGCGCTTAGAGGCGCGACCCAGAGAGGCGTGTGTCGGCGTCGCGCCGCTGCCGGGGGAACGGCTCGCTTACCTAGAAAGCGTGACTCTCCCGCGGCGCCCGCGAGGGCCTTATCGAGCATCCGCTTTAGCGCCGCTCCGCCGCGCGCCGACTAATAGCTCGCACACGCTCGCCGCCGCGGGCTAACGGCGCCGTCTCCTGTCCTCGGCGATGCGCTCCTCGTGCTACTGCCTTCGCTTTTCCGGCCCCTCGGACGCTTCCTTCTCTTTTTAAAAGCTATTCGCATTCTCGTGAATGCTCGAGCGTCGACGAGCTTCGCTTTTATTCGGTGTACGTATAAGGACGGGCTTCTTTTCGTGTCTAATTAAAACGAACCGAGAGATTTTCGTTTTGTAAGAGGTCAGGATTATTTGTGAAATATTAATGTTTCCTTTTTTATTAAAATATATTTCAATAACTTGAAATCTGCAAAAAAACAAGTTTCAAATGGAAATAAAATTAATTGTTTGCATGATAAAATTTTTAGTAGCTCTCTACAAGTATATATATTATTTTTATATAAATTTTTTTCCGAATTTAAATTTATAGACATACCATTATACAAATATATTGATTACGAAGTTCATCTCATTAAATTTGCATTCAACGGTACAACCGATAAGATTCGATCGAAACTTTTGTTTTATGCTCAATATCTGCCTACTTAATAATAATCCTATTTAATGAAAAAAAAAATCTCACAGATTATTGAAACATAAATCGATGTCCTTACGACTTTTTTTATTTTAGAATCGATTCTTACGGAAAGCTACTCAGAAAGATTTTAATTGACAGTGCTGTTATTTACCCGCTAGCAACAAAGAACATTGATATACAATGCAATATAAATGTATGGCATAAAGCAAAAGCTGATAAAATAATAAGCCACTATACTCGACTCCTTTTATTCATGCATCGAAATATCAGTCAGCATTATCATTTACCTTCCAAACAGCGAATTTACTATCAATCTCCACAATTTTTCAGCCTACCCAAACAATGTGCATTCGAATTTCGCGAGAAAACGCACTCGGCGAAAATCATCTCTGCCCATTGTTCTCGCTCGGCTCCAGAAAGAAAAAAAAAAAGGCGCGAGAATCCCTGCGATATAAATTCGCGCGCTCACGTAACGACGTGCATACGAGAGGGCACCCCGGGTGGTGGGAGGGGGAGGGGGGCAGCGCCGCGGAAAATTACCGGATTAAAATTCACCGGGCGAAACAATCGCGCCGCTCGCGCTTCGCGAAAAGACGGACAATGGGGCCCGAAAGCAGTTGGGGTAGGCGATGGTGCGGCCGATAACCAAAACGCCGGGGCGTCGGGGAAAGCAGATTCGGGGAGGGGGCAGAAGGTGAGAGAGTTTCTCGCGCAAGTCGAAGAATACAAACGCGGAAAGATTGACCGGGTGATTGATGAGCTTATTTGTGCTCTCCGCGAGCGCCGCGTCTATTATATATGAGGAAACCAGCGCGATCTATCGCCCGTGGATCGGTGGCATAATAATTCATTTCATTTGTTAAGAATTATGGCCTTTGTCGTCGTGTACTCGTTTGCTTCTCGTCGCGTCGAAACTGAAAAATTCAACCGCTCGAATCGTTTTATTGATGAAATGCACGGTTCACCGTTAGCAGAGAGAATTCAAAGGTAATTGTGAATTTATGTCTGTCGCTTTATAAAAAATTTCGAATTAGACTTTTTTGAAGATGCTTTTTTATTTTTTAGATCGTGTGGAAAATGAATAAACTAAATTTAGAACAAATTTCACACCACTTTTTAATACGCGATACTTTCATTAATAATTAATAAATTAAAAAAAAAAAAAAAAATACGTGTCAAAAAATTTTATTGTATTTTTCATGCAACATCCTAGTTATTGATAATAAAAAATGAATGACTTGAAATTTCTTCACGTATTATATAGAAACGAAAATCAGAATCGTATTACAGAAATTATATTCTAGCTATAATAAATAACTATATTGAGAGGTGTAGTCTAAAAGAAAGATCGATAGCTTTGATTCGTTTAAATATTGCACCCAAGAAAATATCGCTGAAAATTTAAAGAAAATTGAAGCTATATAGTGCCCGATGTCCGCTCCTCGTTAGTATCCGTTGAATATTCCAGCGCGGAGCCTCGGCAACGAAAGCTAGAGCCGAACCGACGAAATCGACAATTTACCATCGTATACGCAAATGAATCTTCGTAAATCCGCCAACTGGGCGAGTGAAAAGGCGCGCGAGCATCGAGCTTATAGGAAGGAGTGCTTAGAGTGGCCCAGGCCAATTAGCGGGGCTCTCGGTGTTCAACAATAAATATCCATTTTCTCGGGAGAGAAAGAGAGGCTCGTTCTGCCGCGTGAGCTAGGCAAAGCGATGTGCACCCGAGGAATAGGAACACGTGCGTGCCCAACGGCCGAGGTTAATAAGCCTCGCAGGAGTGGTTGCCGCGGAATTTTCACGCTGGACTACATTGCCCCGCGAGATAAGCGAGGATGCCGTGCACTCAGGCCGCTTGTAATTGCTGATTTTTAATGCGGATCGTTGAAAGTTCAGTTTTAATTTGCCGTATTTTTTTTTTTTCGCGATTCCTGGTATACACTTGTGCGATAATTAAAATGAGCTTGGAAAAATGCATGATTTAGGATAGTTATTCATTACCGTTAATAGTTGGTTAATTTTTCACCTTCGTCGGGTCAGTAAAATTATAGTGCAGAAAAGTATTTATTAAAATTACAAAAGAAATTTCGAAGGTTACTCGCAGTACAATTGTTAATGATTTTGTACATAAAATGTAAACTGCATTTAAATTAAGCTTTGTGAATTGTTCAAGGTTTCGGTAAAAATTATAGTAATTTTCTCGTAAAAATTTCCAGTGATTACTCTTTTTCGCGATGTTTTTACAGTGAGGTTCGCCTTAATATTTTTACGAGAAAAATTAAAATTATTATTTAAAAGAATTCTCCCGCAGTGCACACACGAAATCGGTCAATTTTCTCCTGCAACCCCATCCAAAGAATATCTGCTTTCGTAAATATATACAGAAGCCAAAGAAACTGACAAGTACTCGATACCGCGACGTCGATCGAACGAATTAATCCCTCGAAACGCCGTGAAGTGAAACGAAAAATCGATCGAATAAATAATCGCGTCATTCATCCTCGTTACGCAGGCGCGCGGCGCAAAAAGTCCCCCGCAATCTCGTATTCATCGACGCCTCATCTCGCATCCGGCCATTTTTGTAAGCGAGCGCGCGGACACGCTCGCGCCGTCATTAAAACGCCGCTGCGCCGAGGAAACGCAATATCTGCGATCTCGCTCCTACGCACTCGCATAATCGACAGCCTGGCGAGACTCTTTTTTTCGCTCTCTCCTTTCCCCGCCGTCGGGGTCCGCACAACGCTCCCACTGTGCGCACAATCCCCAGCTTTGTCCTGCTGCGAGCAGCTTCGGGTTTCCCCGGGGAAGCGCCGAAGGGAAGAGGTGAGCAGCTTTCACGCTTTTCGCGCTCGAGGAGGATGAATGGGATTCGCGGGGTCTGGACTCTCGGAAATGATTGGCGAAAGTGCCCGCGGCTTCTCGAGACTGACGAACATTTTTACGGATTATTACGTTGCCGCGTGATTAATGACGCTGATCATTAGGCGCTCCTATTTACTGCTTTTTATTCGATTGATCAAATAATTAGTCAATATCTGTCGATGCATCGGGCCATACTGCACGAAATAATTTCGAGTGATCAATATTCACGATTGTATAATATCAAAATTAAAATCGCGGTATTAATTTTTTAGTTAATTGTACGCCGATGCCACTTGCTATCAATCGCTTTTCGATTTCGAGATGAAATTTAGTTCGATCTCTATATCTAACGATACTTCGATAAAATTGCAAAGTAATGAAATTATCTATCGGATTTGTACAATTTTTACCTTTTAAAAATTAAAAACTCCATTGGCATTCTTTTTCGCACGTCGAATAAATTAAAAAAAAAATGTTTAAATGCAATTAAAAAACATTAAAATTCTTTGAGCCTTTTTGTTAGCAAGTTTAAATAAATATTTTCAAAAATGGCAGCAACCAGCTCAAAACGATCTTAACAATGCGACAAATTCGCGGCGTGCAGGCTGCAATCAATCAGTCGGCCCGCGGCGATGCACACGGACACACTCGCGAGAGTGACGAAACCGCAGTCGAAGGTCGATCGGAACAACAATATATGCCGTCATCGTCGGCCCACGCGACACGCTCGTCGGTCTCTTGTCGCCTCGGACGATCGATTAGATCCCGGAAATTCGTACACGAAAAAAAGCCGGAGGAAGGATGCATCGACGAGAAGCGCACGAGTCACGCGGGGAGGGTGAAATAAAAGAAGAGTGGACGCGTGCTCGGGGCACGCACGCGAATCGAGCATTACTTAATCGGGCGGACGGCGGCGTGCATCGATGTCAGCTGCGTTTTTCGAGCGAGGGTCGCGCGGGGATGCGCCGGCTATCGCGTTACTGCTCGTTTACGGCCGCACCGAGTTGGTAAGCTTCCGGCTTTTCTAAGTCGGTAATTGGACGGGAGAGCTTTTTAATTTGGTTTATGGCCTTTACGGGGAACGTGCGGCTTTTTCGGAACACAAGAACAGTAGTTCGGTCTGTAATTAACGATTACTCAGTGTTTGATTAGCGGGCTTCGTTGACTTACAATTAATTAATTCCATTGCTTAATTAAGCGGTTTAGTCGATGCCAATAAAGCTATTACAATTTGAAGAGCTGTAATACAAAGGTACAATTTAAACTGTTTAAATGTTATTACTTTTTATTACATTTACCTTTTATTTATATGATTTTTTATAGTATTTCTTCTGTACTTCGTGATTAATCTTGAATTTACAATAAAAACTATCTATACAGATCTCATTAATATTACAAAGTATAACCGGCTTAGATTAATAAGCCGCTATATTTAAAAGTCTTCGTTGCATAAAATGTCTATATAAAATATAGTAAAATTGAACTATACACTCATCAATTTACAATAAAATTTCAATTTACACCCTATAAGTCGAGTGAAATTTCACTCCAGCCGCCTTAGCGTGTTTCAAGTTGGCGTCTTGGCCTTCGGTGGTCGGGGTAAACACGCACTAAGCGGACGCGTGCCCAGCCGCCGCTTGCCGGGCTTCCTTCGCCTTCCTCGTCGGCGCTTTTTTATTTCTCCCCGGCGCGAGGAAAAGCCCCCCAGCCGGCGCGAACTACCGGAGGAAGCCCCGCGCGTTCGCGAAGAAGCCGCGGGTGAACAGCCCGAGCCACGGGCGCTTCTCGCGTTTCTCGCGCCGCTCCACCGCTATGGGTTTCTTGCGACGGACGCGAAGAACGCCTCTCCCGGAACCAACTGCCCCGATAGGACGACACTGACGGCATTCGCGTCTAGTCTAATAAGTCGATATCTGCTAGGCTTTCATTTTTTTTTTGAGCTTCTTTGGCGAGATCGATTGTCTTGTCGCTTAGTATATTTCATTTGATATTTAATGATTACACGGAGAACAATGCTCTTACGTTTATTGTTACCTTTTGATATTTTATAAACCTTCATACGATATTTTATAAATCTGAATCTTTAAAATGAAAATTATTTTGTACATAAAAAGTTGTGCAGCTAAACAAGTGCATTAAAGTGAAATTTTTGACAGGTAATATAGCATAATTTTCTTTTTTCTTGCTTCAAGTATTTTAATGAAATAAAAGTGCACATGAGAAGACTTCGTTCTACGAACTACAAGTTACGAAAAAAAAATCTGCAACGAAGATTAAACTTCGGTATCGCGTGTTACAAGTGTCATTAAAAACTGACCACGAATCAGCAGCAGTCCGACACTTGCCCACTTCGGTCGACCGACAAAAAATGAAACTTACTTCGCGAGCATTAAGCTCCTCGGCGGTACGACAACATCTCATTTCCTCCCGACAAGCAAGCAGACTTATATTAAAGATCATGCACGCGACAAAAAAATGAACGAGGATTCAGGTGTATCGTGTCGCGATCCGGGAGGGGTGGGGGTGGAAGACGCGTTGCGTAATTAATGTAAGGCGATATTTGGCGCGCGCCGAAACGTGACCACACGCTGCAGTTCGCGGCGTATCATCTTTCCTGATGACGCCGGATGACGTCGGGACGGTGCAGAACAAGGCCACAAAAAAATGTAAGCAGTCGATCAGGATCGCACCCTTTTTTGCGACGTATGAGTATAGGTACATCATTGCAGACTTGTCCGAAGCACTACGCCCGAAGCTCATAGACGTCGTTAGAACGATGCAAAGACTATCGTGGCATAAGAGGGATTGACATACTACGGAAGTAAATTAAATCGTGGGTTTAACTGCTTATTAGTAATATTAGTCTGCCTATCATCACGGTTAAAATAAGACGATCTTATGTGTGGGGAAATGAGGACAATGTGTGTCTTCCATGAAAATGAAAGAAAAAAAAGAGGAACGAAAGTTTTTCGCTCTAATTGCGTAGTTTTCGAGAAACTCTCTAAATCTGAAAATGTGAAATTAGCCTAGAAATTGCGATTACTGACACAGCTTATTGAGTATTTGGACTACTTTTGACGTGTAATACGTCACTAGTCACATTTTCTAAATTTAAAATCACATTTTCAACAATTTAAGGTTAACGAATTTAACATAATTAGTTCCTTTTTTATTAATTACTTACTAGCAAAATCCTCGTGCTTGAATATTAATAAGAATAAACAATAAATTATAACGTCATTTACTTGTGTTTAAAACGCACTTTAAAGTTGCTAATTGAAACTGCGTAATTTTCAATTTATAATAATAGTTTTAAATCAAACTGGAGTTGGCACTATAACAATACAAACAAGTCTTCACAGTAAAGCCCGCAATTGCCTCGTCGTAATTAGATCCCACTAACGATAAGGCCTTTATACGCTTTCGCATCAACGTACGTCCGCGTGATTATCCAATTTTAATAGCGGTCCGGCTAACGCCTTCATCACTTTTTAAAAGGCCTGCATATAGTCGTCAAAGTACACGCGTTTAGGAAACAAAAGAAAAATCCGCCTCTCTAAATCATTAATCGCCTCTATTCTGTTTCCCGGTAAACTCCTATAGACAGCCGCGAGCATCTCACCCTCCCTCACTGCGCGTAGTTCGCGATCTTCTTTTTTTTTTTTTAAAGACCAAGTACTTGTGCGTATACACAAAGGGGCGCGGTATCGATCGGGAGACTCGAGAGCGCAAAGAGGCCGCGAATTTCTATAGGCGGGGTTCAACGGACTCGCGCGAGCCCAATTTACCTGAGCCGAGCGCCTTGTTCTTTAGCCTCCCCATTGTGTGTCCGACGAAAGCGCGGCTCGAGCTACTTCGTTTTTGCGCGCGCCGGAGGGACGGCTCCGCCGCGCCCGAGATAACGATTGACGATGCTCTCTTTGCGCGAGGCGCTGATGCTCCCTTTGTCGCGTCGTCGCCGTCCCTTTTAACGCGAGCGGTTAATTTCGTTGCGCACTGGCCGATCGGATTGCGCGCCTGCCGATATCTCTGGACTTCTGCTTTCGACTCTCTTTATATACGGCGACATGACGCTGTTGAGCCGAGAAGTGCTCGCGAAACGAAATAAACTTTGCCACTTGAGATCTGATCTTTATTTTTTATCGCGTCGGTGTAATGCTAGTCATTCTTTTGTTGTTCAAAGCCATTGTCACTTTGTTTAATGACTGTGACTGCGGCTTTAATAATAACATGTATTCGTTTAAAATTCTTTCCGGGTAAAATTTTAATAATTTTAATTAATAAGTAACTTATATAGTAATACATTTTTAATCTGATCATCAAGTTCAGGTTTTTTAAAGATTCTAGCTACAAAAATTGCATTAGTAGTATTAAATCTAAACAAACGTGATTCGTTTAAACTTCATAATCTAAGATCTAACATCGTAATTAGAGTTGTTTATTGACACTTGGCCGCCGTGCAACTCTGCAGTATCGTTTATCTAATTTACACTTTAATTTCGCACCTGAGTTCAATTAAGTTTAATACAAATACTAATATAACTTTAGTATCAGTTTTCATCCAATCGCAGATGTAATTATAGATAAAGGAAGGAAAAAGAAAAACGAAGAAGAATCAGTAGCACAACTTTTGCCCATCTTTCGATTAAATCTAACTATCCCAAGGCACTGAAAGAAAGGATACAGTTTAAACGAACAGCACTAAAAAATGAGACATCAAAACAAATTAAAACACCGCCCGTGTTTATCTGGTGCGTTACAGAAATAAAATTTCTCGAATAAAAAGTGAGTCATGCATTTAAATTAACAATGCAATTATAAATCAACGTTTATTCGGCGATTGGCATTTCCAAGCTAGTGAAATATATAGACAAAAGACTTATAATTTTTTTCGTTTTTTCCGCCAATTAGCTGGTAATCACTTTGGGTAGAAAGAACCATCTTTAAAAAAAAAATGATGACGTCATTTAGTCAACAAAAAATTAATTGTTCCATTCTGTTAATCGATTTGTCGTTAAATCTATTTTTAGCACACGCGATATTATAAAAGAAGCCTTTACTTTTTCGGCAAATCGAAAGGAGGAAAAACAGTGCTCCAATTGATATTCGTTTAAGAGAAAATTGCTCCACGCCACGAAGACTGCGCTTACGGATATTACTTGAATTTCATCAACGTGTTTACCGGCGCAAAAGTGACGCGCGCAGGGACTAAGGCGAGTGGAAATTGAAATGGGTCGTACAATTAGGCTCCAGCTGAAATTAATTTGGCCCTAATCATCTCATTATCCCGATATTGTCAATTGCTCCTCTCGGCCATTGACGACTCAAAGGCGCCCAGCAACGAGCAAAGCCGAGGAGAGTTACGATCGCGACTCTTGTGCACGGGGCGCGCTTCATTAGTTCGCGCACCCAAGATAAATTGCGCCTGCTGTGAATATCTGTAAATTGACGCGAATGCCTCCGCTCCCTTTACCATTTTCCTGCGTATAAATGTGTAAGTACAGATTTGTATATACGTAGATAAGTACGTATGGTGTGTGTATGTTTAATACATTGTCGGATCCCATTGATCGGCCAACCTCCTTTTCCAGCCCGGACAATTCACACGCGGAAAGCGGCGAGCCTCCTTTTCATTTTTTTTTCCAATTATATCGGCGCCGGCAGTCGTTACATTTTACTTTTATTTTTCCGACCGGTGAAAGTGCGCGCCGACGAAGGCATAGATTACGCCGATTAAACCTGAATAGGGCGCTAATCTCTGGGTCGATTGTACCTCTGTGTGACTTTGAAGCGGCGATAACTCTTTTGGGTGCCGGATTTTAAAAATATACCGTCGCCTAAAAGTCTAACTGCTGGTACTTGGAGTGCAGTCGATTCGAATGCAAATGGCATGTGGAATAATAAACTGAGAGGAGAAGGTGATATGTAACATAACATCTGCAGCGTCTGCGATAATAAATCGCTTTTCATCTGTGACGATAAAATGACATAGCGTTGGTATAACTCAAAGAGAATCACTGCATTGGAACAGAATTTTCATTGTCCTTCTTCTAGTAGTAAAATGGAACAACTCATTAGACGCGAGTAAAATATTACATCTAACTATGTACAAAAAGATACGTAAATATTAAAGCGTTTTTCTACGGGATATGCAATAACTAGATAGCATACAACTGTATAGTCAGTAAAAGATGAGCCGTAGCTACAAAAAATATTAGTTGTATTCTCCTTGTGAAAAAAGATCATAATTTATATAAAATAGCTATTTAATGCTTTTTATATATAGGTTGCCGATAAAATTTGAAAAAAATGTCAGTCTCATTATGACAAATAATAGAATCGTTCACTTATGTCTTTAAAATTGAGCGACACTAAAGTATGTAAACAAATTTTTCGAACTAGGCCGAAAAATAGTATACGCAACATGTATGGGAGATAAAAAAAAATGCTTTGTACACTTGTACACGCAGGAATCACAAGTGAAACAAAAAGATCGACACAAAAAGCGTATCGATTATTACAAGGCTGTCAACACATTTATCCTGCGCAAATAACGTCGAACACTTCGTTAATGCGAGTTAAATCAAGTTCACCGAACGAAGTAAGAAAATAATTTCTCGATGAAAATTTATAGCGGCTACGTCGAGTGGTCTCGTTAATAACTCATTTTTCGACGGAGGTCACGAGTCCTCGTAAATCTCGCTCATCGCAATAATTCTCATGGAGCCGCGCGCGCGCCGCAAATTGATAAAAAGGGCTTAATGCGCCACTCGGCGATAAATCATCCGCGCGACCGCGTCGCGTCGATTTTGAAAGGGGAACATCGCCTATTCGCGGAATCGCGGCGCACTCGCAAAAAAAGGCGCTCGCCGTATCCTCGATCTGGAAATTCGAGAAAATCCGACTTTCTGCAACGCGGAAGAAGTCGTTAACGTCCCGACGTATTAGCCGCGGCTCGTGAGTTACGTTCGCGGCTTGAGGAGGTATATAAAAGACTAATGGGCGGAGAGGAGCAATTTGAGCGCCGCCGGCGCTCGCTCTGCGTGTGCGCCTCTGGCGTTTTTTTTTTTTTTTTTTTCATTCGAGACTGTATAGCGAAATTCGCTAATTACCGGGGGAGGATGCCACGTGCGATTCCTTCGGATGTAATGACGCGCGGCGCTGCGAAAAAACGCATCCCGGGCAGGGATATTACGAGCGGGATGTGCGGGTTGATTGGAGCGCCACGGTGCAAGAGCAGTGCAGGGGATAAAATCTTCGAGGGAATTTACATCCGTCGAGCGATGACGCAGCTCCCGGCGAAGGTTATTACCTCGGCAGCTACTCCCACGTAAAATACGCGGCTGTAAAATATATAGGTATACAATACGTGTAAGCATGGGATCGGACTGAGTTTTTATTTCGCTTGCATGTCGGGTTCATCCACTTCGCGCGATTAATGCATGGAAATTCTACGCGTAATCGGCCGTCGCAGTTAAAGTGTTTTATGCCGAGCTTTTGAGCACGCTGAGTGCCCTCGGACATTGTTTCAACTTGTAAATCTTTCGTGCCTTTTGCCTCTTTTAATTTTTTTTTTCTGATTTTTTTTAACATTTAAATTTGAAATTCCGAGTAACGAAACCTCTAAAGGTAATTTTTACGAAAAAATTCGCTACCTCGGTATATATTTTCCATAAAAGAAGAAAAGAAAATCTATTATATAGTCCAACAGTTATTTTCATAGAAATACGTTTACATAAATAGTACAAAGATCGCGAACAATAAACAAAACGGAAGAAGCCTGATAATTACGCGTCGCGTGAATGCACCTCGCGCGAAGGATGTTACGAAAAAAAAAAAAGAGAAAAGGGAACCTCACGGCAAGGCAAGAAGAAAAGCGCGCCGACTCTCAGGATTGACCGTCGCGTAAAATGGGAATGTTTTTCCCATGGACAGAGCGGCCGACTGGGAAAGATTGGCGCGCGCGATGGGGGCGTGTGCCGCGACGTAGGCGCGCACTCAAGAATGGACGCCTCTGCTAATTGCAACACGCCGGCGGTGCGCGCTGACTCGCTTCGATTTTAGCGCTCGACGCGACGAGATTTACGAGTTGAGGGCCGGATTTACGAGTCGCCGCGCTAATTAGTCGCTCATTGTGCCCTTCGCCGGGGCCTCGCGCACTTTTCGACGGCGCGCGAACCTCGAGGGGGCGGTGCGCCGCCTCACTGGACGCGCCGCAGTCCCCCCGCTGATTCATAGCTTCCCTTCTTTTCTTTTCGCCGATAATTTTCGGCTTTTTTCCTGCCTTTTTTTACTGGATTTTTTTTATGCTTGACGTTGGCATGTAAATGAGACACTTTTCGTGGACTATGGTAATTTGAAATAAAATCACTCGATCGCACAAGATTTTTTTTTTAAATATGTGATTTGCGTAAAATAGACTGAAAAGATTAAAATATACCCTGCATATTTTTATAATAATTTTACGTGAGCTTTTTATTATTCAAAATGTAGCTTCAAAGGTAAAGAAACGATAGATTAAGCGAAATTCATTCAAAATCTTCTTCACTATTTCAAATAAAATTCTGTAAAGAAGATTCTCTTGTAATTTTCAACAATCATCCTGCGGTACAAACTGATATTTAATGGTTAGTGAACAGTTTTATCAGAGTACAAACTGCATTAATGATTATTTTTAATACCTAATAAACCATGAATACCTCAACGGATTAAACGAGCACAACTGTTCGATCGAGTGCGTATAAAAAGAGCGGCTCAATAAATAAAGAAATGCAAACGAAGTAGGTAAGGATCCCGAGCAAGAAAATGACTTGGTAACAAAAGCGAGGCATCGATAACCGTCACAAATCGCATCTCACATTTTACTACGTAAAGGAGCGCCGCATATCCCGTTCCTGTCCCAATTCCAGAGCGAGGCTCACGCGTTCGATTCTCGGCCTCTCACTTCAATATCATATTCCGCTTTCCACGTGTCTCTCCTATTGTCAGTCACACGCGCCGACAATTAGCCCCGATTTTTTTCGTCCTACTCCTCGCGACGACACGCAGTAATTCGATCGCTCCTCCGGTACTCGTCAATCGAGCGGCGTTATTTTTGCGGCCGTTCTCCAAGTCAATGACGGAATAACAAATGCGTGGCTTCGCGAATGAAAGGCGGGAGGCTCGAGGAAGTTGACGCGGAGGTGCAGAGAGAGAGAGGCTCGTACCAGCGCGATCGGGGGATGGTACGACCCTGTCCGACTCTCTTTTAGTTTTTAAAGCGACGCCGACACGAAACGTCGTTAAAGATGGGACGTCTCCGGGGCTTTTTTCTGTCCTCTCGCGGGCTTCCTTCGCTTCGTGAGGTAAATCCCGGCTCGATATATCATCGCGCCGAAGCTTTCTAAAGGATTTGCGGGCACGCGATAAGCGATTGCCTTTATTATTCATAAATAGATCACTGACAAGGTTAAAGCCAAGTCGAGCTTTCCGCGTTTGTGTAGGAAATTTTATTTAACGCAATCGACTTCGAAATAATCAGAAATGTTGAAACTTAGTAATTATAATTAAATATAAAATAGGTAAAACCGTCAAATTTATTATAAGAGAATCGTTTGTTCGCACTGAAAAATACGCGGTAAATCTTTTTGTAAAGATTACTGAAGAACTGTAACGACGATTTTACGGAAAATCTTATCATAAAAATTTTTCATTCATCTTATTGTTTAGCAGTTATATACATTTTTGTTTCATAACTTTTATGAACAAAAAAATGCAATTAAAATACGTAACTCTTATAAATTTTATAGGATAGTTGTCTCGGCGAGTAATTACTATTCAACCATTATCGAATAAAAAATTACAGATCATTAACCTGACGTTTGCGTAACGTACTTTTTTTTTCTTAAAAAAAAGAGAACCGCTCTTCCTTGTTTTTCTTATAAATGGATCCTTTTTTTGTTCAATTAACTCTTTTGAGTCCACTTTAAGCACTATTTCTACGTTAGTCAGCCCACGATAATTTTTTTACCCCATCTTTTTCACCTTTTCTAACGCCCAAACATGAGAGAAAAATACGATTTCACCACCTTATGTCCAACAAGTACGTATACACGGAGCAGGATCTATTCGTTACAAAAAAAAAAAAAAAAAAAAAAGTGAACGAAGTTCGCCGGTGCGAATTGAAATCCATTCGATTGTCATTGAGCTGAGACGCGCGAGGCTTCAAAATAATAGCCGCGAGTGACTCGTGAAATCGAAATCTCCCGGGATTTTTCCTAGCGAGGTGCCCCTCGCGCATCTAAAGCCGACTCGACCGTGACCGTGGCTCGCCTGAGATTTCATCCGGGATTTTTTGGCCGACGCGCTCCGCCGACTCCCCGACGACTGGACAGAATTTCTTCGCGTGTCCCTCGCCGATAACGGAGCTTTTGTCTTTACGAGGCCATTTTATAAATATATATATACGGAAGATCAGAGGAGGCTGCGGTTTATCGGCTTCGAGCGAACTGGGGGAGGACAGGTTTTGTCGGGAGCCGGGGCCACGAAAAACACGTCGACCACCCGCTGCAATTCAAATTGAAAGTGTGATAAGTGTATAGAAAGTTACCGTTTAATTCTGAATGATTATTCGTTCGCCGCGGCGCGTTGCACCTATTGTCGCGCGACGCTTGTGCTCATTCAGGCGCCGCGCATTGTTGGCCCTTCTTTGAAGCCTCTTTAGAAAAAATAAACGATAGCAGGATGTTGCGAGCTGCAGGTAAAAAAGCAATTTGATTGCTTAATGGGCAAGGTATCCGGTTGAATAGCGCCAAATTTATGTCCTTATTTATTTATTTATTAAAATGCGCTGAGAGAAATCGTCTTCTGTTTGATAAATTTTATACTAAGAAGTATATGCGATAATTTTTTCAGACTGTCATATTCAATTAAAAAAAGGAAATAAAAAATTTTTCACCTCGAAAAGAATAAGAAATTGTACAAATAAACACGCGTAAACCGGTACAAAAAAACTGCGAAGGTAAATTTTGAAGAAATTTGCAAAAAAATTTCTTCGTTTAATCGACAGTCGCTCGAAAGGGAACTTGGAGCCTTGGATCCGGTAAAAATAGAGGGAGCGGCTTTGGGAGGAAAATAAGTGTACCAAAGCGAGCGAACAATAGGATAAAAAGTGGAAGTGAAAGAAGAAGGTGAAATTTAACCGTTAAGGGGCAAAAGAAAGGCAACGGCCGGCTCGTGATTATTTATAGAGGCGGCAAGAAATTCTTGAAGCTGACGTTGTGCAACCGAGCCCCGGCCTTCTTTTTCACCCTAGAGTGCGTCCCCACGAGCGTCGCTCCCGAAGAAAGCAGTGCTCGATGCTTCCATTAAAAATCGCTTCACGCCTTTAAAAATTTTTTTCATTACTCCTCGCTCCAAATATTCGCCGCTCGTTTGTTCAAAACATCGCATGATTTTCATCTGGGGCGCGAACGCACGCAAGAAGAAATAGCCGCAGAGTAGACAAGAAAGTACGCTATTTCCATATATCTGTGTATGTATGCGCTTGTTCCTTTGATATACATGATTTTCTTCTCTTTTTAATAAATTTACCAATCGTTAACATCTATGTCGAGAGATAGCAAAACATTTTCCTATAAAACGTAGAGAAAAAAAGATCACAATAAGTAAGACAATAAATAATTTGGCAACATCGTCGTCATTTTAAGAAACAATTGATAGCTTTAGTAAATTTCGCAAGAAACTATTTTCCCAACAATGACAACCGGTGAGAACTATAAAAGCTATTACTGCGCTATTTTTCCTCGTTCAACGCGCCAGTGTGCAGATCTTCAAAAAGCTCATGCAGCTGCAACCGCCGAAAAGGTTTGTTACTTCGATCTCGCGTTGCGCAATTCAATCGTTAGTTCAAATTGGCTCGAATAGCTCGTTATGCACCGAATAATCGGCGGATAGCACGTGTCTTTCTCTGGCACACGGGAACGCACCTTTCGACAAATTAATACGAAAATTTTTGCAATACGTCGGTGGTATCGGTATCGGAGGGCTTCTAGGAATGAATGCAACAAACCGACTCAGCATCGACGGATATTTTGCGCGCTCGGCCAACGGGTTCTACGCGATGCGGCTGTTATATACAGTTACGGTCTCTGCGGGCTTTTTAATATTTATTCGGGAAACTCGACGGGTTCGACAAGATGACGGGCAGCCGCCCGACTGTACGGGATCTCGCCCCTTTTTTCCTCTCTCTCCTTCTCTCTGTCTCTCTTTCTCTCTCTCTCTCTCTTTCTTGTGATCCGAATGCTTCCGCGGAATCGACGACAAGAAAAGTGGCTTTTCGCTCTCCGTTTTATATGTACAGTGAAAAAATAATTAAAGAAGCATATAAAATTTTTAAGTAGGATATAATATATAGCAGTTAAGTTTCTGTATTTACAAGTATTTGATATCCAGTGCAGTAATTAATTGACGATGAGTAAAAAACGAAACTTTTTGGTATAAAATGAACAATCTTTTCTAACCAGTTCATTAATTCTTATCGCCAGAACATTAATCAAATTCTGATCGATTTCTGATTAATTTTCCACCATGATTGTATATTCCACATGAATGTAATTGTAATTTATTTAGTCTTATTTACTCTTGACTCTCGAATTGGCTTACAAAATCTCCGTAAAATTACTGCGCAACTGAATGAAGATCATTTCAACGATTCCAATTGCATTTAATCCACTCTCAATAATTCAAACTGATTGCCGCGCGCAGATGCGCATTGAGCAATGATTTTATTACCGAACCGCATAATCCCATTACCTAATAGAAAAAATGAAAAGTATAGCCACATCGTCGAGCCTAATAACACACATGGCGGCGCGCACTGGAAAGAATAAGAGAATACCGGGAATCTGATCGAGAAAGGAAGCCATTATCTCGGCGGACCGACAATTTTCGCGGTATCGCTCCTGCTTCTTTCTACATGTACGCGCGCGTGCTCGAATTTATCTCAATTACATTTATTTCTCGTTTTCCGGCGCACGCGGGGGAGAAAAATGATCGACTTTCTGGGAGAGCGCGAGCTTCCCGCTGCGGTCGCGCCGCTTCCGGTGGCCGCCGTGGAGATAACAATTACTATCGCTGTGCCGCGAGCAGCCGAGCAGGCAACAATGCGAGCCGCTCACAGAAGGGACAGGACAATCGGAGTCTTAGATCGTCTTCGCAATTGCCTCCTCCCCTCCCCCCAGAGGCGCGGCAGCTAAATAAATATGCGCGAAGCTTCCGACGCGTGGGGCTATACGATTATGCGTGCTGGCTATTTTTTTTATACTCGCTCCGAGGTTGCGAATGGCGGACGTAGTTTATTTATCGAGATTCGCAAAGATTTCTTAAAGGTTTCGCCGATTTCCAAAAGTTGATTTTTCCTTATAGTGTGTAGCCCCGTTTGGTTTCTTTGTCAGCGAGGGAATTTGAGAGATTTATCGAGGAAGTGCGCTCTTTCAAGCGTTTACTATGAGAATTTATACGTCGAAGAGAGAAAGTTTTCCTCAAACGTTGTTATTCAAGATGGTATTTTCAATTTCCGGATTGATTCACTTTTATTTATGTTACATTCATCGTTTCAATCGAAAATAAACTTTAATTAATCCGGAATCATGAAAATGTTTTTCAAGCACGATATTGCATACCAAAGGCGCTTCAGCGATCAACTTTAGTTTTCAGTTAAAAACTTTTGAATTCTCAGCAAAGTTCTCGATCGACAAAGTCTTTTTAATCCACATCAATCTTAAACGTAAAATAAGCTTTAAAAGTGATTTAGTATAGCTCCACTATACCCAAGAGCACTACAATTAAAACTTTTGTCACCTTAACTGTTTTATTTCATTCTCGCGTAAAAAATGAACTGCCCCTGTTGCTTAACAACGTCTAACAAAAAAACTTAAACAAAAGATCTGAAAATAAAATTATTAAAAAAATCTCTAAAAGCCAAGAGCTCGTAAATTCAAATTTGGCAAATCTCCTTTGATCGTCTCTTCAGTACGGGGAACGTGGAACGTGCGTGCGTCGAAGGCTTCCCTAATTGATGCGCGCGCTAATTGAAATCGTTAGCTACACGCGCGTGCGTGCCACCCGCTTAATTGGGGACCCTCGAGGCTACCGTGCAGAGACCTAGGGTCTTGTACCCAAGGTCCCAATAGGAACGTGGCAAAACACGAAAGAAGGGTTGCAGCCATTGTTCGACTGATAAGGGTACTTACTCTTTAAAAAAAGTAGCATGCATTTGCAATATTAATACATGTTAGTTACCATTCTAATAATCTTTTTTACGTGATTATTTAGATTATTTATTCAGACGCTGCATTAACAATTAACAAATTATATAGCATTAGCATTATATAATATATTTTATAATTAAACATTTTTTAAAAGAATTATAAATTAACTTACGTTCAAATTAATCTGCTAATACTTAAGTATCGATACAAACTAAAGCAGACGTTAATATTTTACTTCACGCGCTCGTAATAATTAATGCAAATAGTACAAATTGACACATACTCAAGCAATAAACGCACTTCGTACGTTCACTGCTTTCAGTTCGAAAATCTCGAAAAGTATATTTACGATGACACGAACGGTAGCCTCTGACTTTTCTGTAGCATAACATTGCTTTTTGTGCAGTGGTTTTCCCAGTCTTCGTTAAAAAAAATTGTCCGTTTACATAATTTATGAGGAGCGCGGCTTCCGTTTGGAGAGAAGAAGCGCGGCGCCTCGCGCACTGCCACTTAAGGAAACGTAAACACTGTATGCTTAAGCCTGTCGTCTTTTTCTTTTTTTTTTTTTATTTGCCTGAGCTTCTTCCTGCAAACTCGTATAGCTATAATTCAATCTGATGTATTGAGAGGCACATCAGCGAAGCGGGCAACGAGACTCGTTAAAAACACGTGTCCTAGAATAATGTTTACAAAAACTTTCGTGTTCGTGCATCTGGAAGTCGTCGGGGATATATGGATCAACCTTTTTTTCTGGATTAGTTCAGTTTTTTTTTTTAAAACGTTCAATAAACCAATCATAAATATGACCTTACAACGATTCTGTTATATTACAATCTGTCTCTAGACGTTTTTGGTGAAATAAAAAAAAAAATATACATGTAAAATAAAACAATGGAAGGATGTTGTAAAACATATTAAGAAGATATAAGATACAATTGGTTTAGTACTTAAGTGTAACAATAATGATTTTATCTAAAATGCTTTCTCAATTGTCTGCGCAGGGTGCTGAAGCCACCAGGCGGCGGTAGCAGCGACATCTTCGGCGCCGGTTCGGAGGTGACCAGTCCCCGTCGCAGCAAGCCCAACCCGAACCAGTCGCAGCTGGGCTCGGGCTTCTTCGGCAGCGGCGAGACGGCGAGCCAGGCCCAGTCGCCCTCGTCGAACGGCAGCAGCGCGCCCGAGACGCCGCGCAGCAAGCCCGGTAATGACTCCTACAAACGCCTATTCGGTCCTCCCGATGCCCCGCCACCCTCGACCCCAAACAAAAATCAC
This sequence comes from Sycophila texana, assembly GCA_035582955.1. NCBI lineage: Eukaryota > Metazoa > Arthropoda > Insecta > Hymenoptera > Eurytomidae > Sycophila > Sycophila texana. The sequence goes on along the minus strand of JAWWEN010000020.1, from coordinate 13,606,785 downwards.
ATGCGCAGCAACATAGCCCTCGGCTCAGAGTCCGCCACCCTCGAGCCGCTCTCGTCCCAGAAGCACCAGATCAGCAACGGCACCAGCAACGGCCACCTGGCCAACGGTAACGGATACCATCAGAACGACGTTGTCGGTACGTACCACCCTCCGAACTAACACCAACCAGTATTCACCAGCCACTGGTTCGAAAAAACACCAGCGCCGATGCCTAACCGTAGCGGCTTGGCTCGAGCTCTCAGTATCACTGTCTCTGTCTTTCTTTACGAATAGGGAACTTCCGTAAAGCTCCAATTTCATTGCTGCTCTTCTTGGGCTAAGTAATAATAGAAAAGCTTCTTTCATACTTTTTTCTTGTCAATTGGTTTTTAATTGGTTTTTTTAAACTCGTCGAATCAATTTCACGTAGTACGATGTAGATTTCTGCTCGAATTTTATCGAAGATAAATATTGCACTTCTTTTTAAAGAATCAGCGACGTACCACGCGATGCCGCTTCAAGCATCGAGTTAAGTTCTTGATATTTTAAAGATATTACAATGAAAATAACTAGACCATACAAAATTAACTGCTTAGTTGATCTTTACAGTTAATTATTTTTTTGAATCTATGCAAGTTCCCTATTAACGTTCAGTAATTCTTTCTTTTTTTCGAGACTTTTTTCTTTTCACTTTGCTGGCTTCGATCGCCGAGCGGGTTTTTACGTTTAGGCTTCGACAGCAACGCTGGAATATCGAATTTCACTGCTTTATTTTGTGCTTTTTCTTTTTATTCGGAGTTGCAATTTAATGGTGAATTTGAACGAATTTTTTTTTTTTTTCTGAGAACGTTGCTTTTTTATTTTGCAAAAAAAATTCATTATTCTGGCGTTGCAGCATATATACGTTCACGCATAATTTCGCGCACTTGGGTGCTACACTGGCATTAATATAGAACTGCAAAATCAATCTACATAGATTGACAATTGAAGCTTTACTGTATCGTTTGGACAAGTTTGGTCTATTTCATTGCACTGTCCAACATTGTAAAATTGTGTATATATTGTTTTACTGAAAGCACAGAAGAAGTTTTCGCATTAAAGTGACTCCATGTTTTTCTGTATTTTTTGCGTAGAATTTGGTAATTTGAAAGTGTGAAAATTTGAAATTAATTTTTAAGTAAAAGTAGTTGTATTGGAAAAACGTTGCATGAGTATACTATTTTTTTTTTTTTTTATTTGTAAAGTATTCCGAGTTTCTATAAGAGTAACGATAAGAAAAGCCTATTGAGAATTTACAGGTAAAGCGAAAGAACTTTATGACGATGTAGCAAGAAAATAAAATTTTTTCTGTGCCGAGTAACGACCAAAAAAACAATCAGCTATAAATTGTAAATACAAGCAGGCGGTTTAATCGAGTATTAAATCGCCGATCGAACATTATTGACTTGAAATATGTGTCAACACACTCGCTTATTATTTAAGTCAGAAGAAAATATGATCAGTACAGTTACTTATTTCATATGCATCTGCACATGAAAGATTATTATCGAAAAAAAAACACATATTATTAAACTTGATCGCAGGAGGAGGATACCTTTTTTTAAGTCTCACATCAAAATTTAACATAACAATGTAAAATTATTGATTAATAACCTCTCGTCTCAATTGCACTGTTCACAAGCAGCATTTAGGAGAATCAAGCGGTTTCGTAAGTGATCAACATTCAAAATTACTGATTAGAGACTGCAACACTCGACTTTTATTTTTCAATTTTTTTTATTTCACATCCTTCATTAGAACATGAAATTTTATCATTTATCAGTTGAGGCATCTAATTCAATCACTTGAAATAATTTCCATTTATAGAAACTTTGCTGGCATACGTCATTTCAACTGACTTGATCAAAATTTTTCGTTATCTTTCTAGAAGTAGTATGAATCTGAATCAGTTTCAAATCCTGCCAATCAATTCGATATATTATTTACAAAACTGCACATATTTGGAGTTAGTTGACCATTTTTCTGATAAGTTAATTTCTTAAATTAAGTTTTATTTTCGCTAACACATACAACACAACGAAAAATGTGCACTTAACTGATTATTCATTTTAACCACGAGATTAACATTTTTCTAACACGAGGTTATTTGCATATTTTTTCACTCTACAACTGCTTTCATTTTCTGCATTTCTTTTTTACGTTTGTATTACAAGAAGGTAATTATTTTTTATTTACGGTTGTGGTGGCTGGGACTAAATGCTCATTTTTGGTAAAATTACCTACAATTAAATATTGTGTCTTCTGATTTTTATAATGACAATTAGTAATTTTTACCAAATAGATCACTTGATCCCAAGACTACTAGCTGAGTACACGGTTCAAAATGTATTACTAATATGTAATAAAACCAACAGATTTCGTGAATTAAATTAACATATACGAAATGTATCTCTTAAAAAATCAATTAGCTTTGTTATTAACACAAAAACGTGTGTTATTAAACAAATATTTTATTTTAGTACGTTCAATTAACACACAGTCTGTATGTCATTCATTTTTGACGCTCGAAATATTTTAAATTTTTGAACCGTGTTGTGTACAATTTTAAATAAAATAAAATCTCCTTGTACACGTCATAACTTTTATCAAGCATAATCATTAGATAACATTTCCGGCTCCAATGGCGAACGCTGAATACTGCTATAGCCACAAACAAAGAGTTCACGATTTGTTTGAAAATACAGATAAATCCAGCATAAGAATTTCGTGTCAATTTTCGATTCAGCGCTCGTCTTTCAAAGGGGTAATCCTTGCATGTCGCACGCTCACCGGCTTAAAATATGTAGGTCTGCGGGCTCATACTCTCACCGGGGCTATAATTCTTTCTTCCATTTTTTTTTTACTGCGTCGACTGATCAGTCGGAAAAAAATAATTCTGCGCAGTACAAAATCAAACGGGAACGCAACTCTCGTAGCATTTAAAATGAAACGGTATTACATCTTCCGCAAAACCAGACGTTTAGAGGCCGCTGCCGTAAAAAAGAAAAAATCAAAGTCTTCGAGTAAATCAACATTCGAGACTTTTTGCCGCCTTTCCCTCGAGCGCCTTCACAATTTCTCTCGTAAATTTGCCTGCATAATTGAATCAGCGGTAAACGTCTGCCGCGCCAGCGCCAGGCGCAAAATCGAAGAACGAGTTCCGCGTGCGTCGGTATGCACGTCGCAATGCGTGCACCGTCCAGTCAGCCTATCATTAGTCCATCGCCGGGAACTGCGAGGGCGAAGCCACTAAACGTCCGGTCGCCGGCGGTTCAGCCACCGCAACCTCCGCTCACCAAATCTCGGCGGAAGATGCGAGTTGTTTAAAGGAGACTGTACCGGGGCCTTTTCAGCTGCCACCGAGATAGTTTCGTTGGTCGTGGAGAGGAGGTTCACTTTAAAAAAATTTAATTTTCTTTTAAAAATACTCAATTAGGAGGGTATACCACCTTTAGATAAAAAATTAAAAAATATAATCATTTAAAATACATATAATTGCGGTTCAATTATCCAAACTATTTCATACATTTTAAATGTATCATTTTTTGTTTTTTATTTAAAGGTCGTATGTTCCTTTTAAAAAGCTAGAAAAAAAATTCAATTAATAGCTCCAGTTTCAATAATTTTAGTTCAGTCAGATTAATGCCTTGCGGTACGAAAAAAACTCCAATTAAAAAGGATTTACGAGGGTTTAGAATTGCTAATTGACCGAGGCCAATATGATTTTTTTTTTTTTAAACCGGTTTTTCCTTCATCTGAGAATAGCATATAAATAATTTTTTAATTGTGGCGTTAGCTTCGATGAGATAATCGTCTCGAGACATGTAACCTTCTCATTATCATATTTCGGTCGAACTTACATCGCCAATAGCTTTAAAAAAAAAAAGGAGTTGAAAACTAGACTGTTATCTCATGAATTTAAATCGAAAATTGATATGTGTACCTACATCCGACGAAGTAGAAAATGTACACACACGGTCAGACACGCGTCCAAAAATTTTTGTCCATCTATTAAATTATGGTTATTTATTCGGTGAGGTTTACGGCTCTACATAAATAAAACGAGTAGCTCAAATTTTCAGGACAACATTATAAAGATTTATGTTAATATAATGAAAAAACAACTTGCATCTCTCGCTAGACCTATACGGAGAAAAAAGTCGTAATAAAAATTTAATTAAATAGTATCGTCGTACTATCGTCGTACTTCTTGTAAACACAAAGATCGGTTTACACAAAGTCTTTAGCTTTTGAGATTGCAGAAATAAAATTACTACTCTAATTTTTAGTGAGTCTTTTCTCTCCGCTTATAAAAAGAATCCTCTTGAACCCTACGCGGAGAAAAATGTTGCTTTAAAAATTACATAGTAATTACTCAATTAGTGTCGAATTTTTTATTACAAATTTAGTAAGACGTAATTTAACTGCAGTAATATTTCAAATAAATTTGAAAAATTTATCATATTTTGAGTTTGTTCGCTCTACAGTGACAACAATATTAATTATTAATGAAACATTTTCCGCCGTGTAAAATATGGTCCACCCTCATATGCTTACAAAAAATAAATAAGAAAAAAAAAACAATGAAAATCCTACCATAAGTGTTTCTGTGTTTGGTCTCTGTCTTTTGCCTCGGTGACGGTGAAACCTGCGTGTGCTCTGTCACTTGTGCCTGCCTGCTCTCCTCCCGCCACCTCTCGCTCACACGATAACCAAATCCGCTCTCGCTCGCTCGCAATAACAAAAAAAAAATCGGCCAAAAAAAAAAACGAATGTCACTAACCCGCGCGTGGCGAAACGGCGACCGCAGGAGGATCGTCCTGCATGCCACGCAACCCGGTCACCGGCGACGGCGTTGACGTTAAGCCTCACGCGTCGAGGCGCATCGTACGCAGGAGCAGAGGTAAACCACCACCAGTTCTTTATTATCCCATTCTTATCCTTCATCTCCTTTCTCTTTATTTTCTCGTCCTGTCTACGCCCTCTCATCGATGATTTTTTTTTTATTTATTCCTTTTTTTTAATTATTTGTATCACTGATTTGTTATTTATTGTTTCTATTTTTACAGCTTCTTTGCCGTATACAAAAAATTGTCTAGTGTTTGAGATTACCGATTGTTGCAATAGACAATTTTTTCGTAAATATTTATTCGTGAATGAAAATTATATACTGTTGTATTCATTATGTTTTTCGTTTATAAAAAAAGAAATACTTTTTTTTAATTGAAAACAGGTTGATTTGACTTTTTTATAAACGAAAAAATCGCTGATTAAAAGTGAATAGTTGGTATTTCAATGTTTGGTTGAAATATGTTAATTGTTTGCTTTTTAGTCTATTCTGTTGTTTAATACATATTTATTTTTCGATGATCATGAGAACGAATATTCGGTTTTATCGTCTTTTCCAACAGTATTTTGCATGGTTTTTAATCATTTTTTTTTTTTTATTTATACGTTTGTTATATTGTTGTTGGTCTTTTTAGTTAAATCTTCATAGGTAAGAGTATCATTTAAAGAAAAAAGATGTTCATGAAATCTATGTCATGAAAATACGTAAAATCAATTTTTAAAATTCTTCTATAATCAAGAATTTTAAATTGAAAGGGATATGTAATAATGATTATAATCATTAAATATTTGAAAGGATTTTTAAGAAATAATACAGACTCAAAAATGATGCAATGTCTTATTCATTAATTAGTTGAAATAGAATAGAGTTTAAAAAATAAGTCATTACTTAAAAATCTTCTTTCATAACGAAATAAAAGTGATTTTTTAATAACTTTGTGTTTATTTAGATTGTTTTTTTTTTAAGATGAAATAGCCTGAAAATTCATAAAAATTAAAGTTTTTAAAAATAACAAAAAAATATCATATTACACAAAGTTCCGGAGACCTTAAAAAATCACTGCATTAAAAAAAAAGGATGACTCGAAAAGCAATGAAATGGAGAAACTCTTTATGACCAAAGAATGTTACTTTTCCGCAGACGGTAACCCAGTGACTGGCGCAGGCTACGAGCCACCGCAGCAGAATGGCAGTGTGAGCAGCATCAGCAGCGGCGCGAGCGACAAGTCGAGCACCGATTCGTCGCCGTCGGCGGCTAACGCCACCGTCAGAATGAAGAACCGCGTGCCGCCCGGCGGCTTCTCATCCGGCCTTTGGTAAACGGCGAAACTCACGAGGCATACACCAGCAGCCGCTCGTCGCCCATCGGATCCAAGCCGCGACCATGAAAAAACAGAATTAAAAATTTCACGCCGACTCCTCCCCCTCCCCCCTCCGCAGCCCCCTTTCATTGACACCTGCGTATGTGCACAGCCGACGAAGAGTGACGGACCAGCGATCTGGCGACGACGAAGCAAACGAAAAGTTGACACGCGGAGGGAGAGATCCGACATTTATTTTATAACTACCCTTTTGTTTCTTTAAAACCTTAGGTTTTCTTTCCGCGAAAAATTGGAGATAAGATTAGATACTTGACGCTGACACGGCAGTGAAGGTGATTTACGTTCTCTCTATTAGTTTTTTTTTTTTAGTTTTTCTTAAGTTTTCTTTATTTTGTTCGTGGAAAAAAAACAAGCTTTTACTCGTTAGATCTTGCGTAAACTCAGCGAGAATTTTGCTTCTCTGACTCGGTCAACGTTGAATCGCGTATTCGAAAAAGGACCCTTCCTAATTTGTTTCGTAACCGATCCCCTCGAAAAAAATGAGGATCAGTGATTTTCTTTTTTTTTGGAAACGTGAAAGGAAGAAAAAAAGGAGTATACCTTCAGCTACATATTAATAAATGTATCCTGTAATACAAAAAAAGAATAAAATATATGATTACTCTTTCGATTTACAAATTGTGTATCCACGAGAATTTTCTGCGGATTTAACAGCTGTCTCGACATTAATAAGTGAAAGATTTTAGAATACGTCTTTAATATATAGAGCAGTCGAAGATAAAAAAAGTCTATGAAAATAAAATTGTATATTTATAGAACCTATATCTGTGCTTTTTCTTTCTCGAGAGAAAAAATTTTATTAATAAAAACGTGCACCGAAAAAAACTTCAAGTCAAGGAAAAGTGCTTTCTTAATCTCCGTGCCTTTAAACACTAATATTATTACTATTACTATAATTATTATTATCATAATTATTATTATTAATCCATTAGTTTATACAGTCATTTATCGTGTATTTTTCGCTGATTACTCGATAATTAATTATTTACATTTATTTACATATAAATGAAAGATCCAAAAGATATAGACAGAGCTGCTGTAAAAGTATTTTAACTATTATTTTTAAATTGTCATTGTCATTATCATTAGACACAAAGATTTTCATTAATTATAATGCGATTCTTTTTTTCTATTTATCAATTAGAATAACCATGATTGATTATTAAAACGAAGAAAAATAAAATTCGTTCCATACTACTACTGTTAATTTAACTTTTAATTTAATTTTTTTTTATTTTCGACAAACTTGGCGAAAGCACAAATGCATTCACCATACTTGCTTCAACGCAGTCTAATCTTAATAACGGTATCACGCAAAAATTTCACACGCCTGTTTTCTTTTTTTTTTCATAAATATATTATCCATGATTTAGTCATTGAAAAATTGTAGTTTTCAGATTTCCCTCGAGCATCTATACTTTCCCTTAAATATATAAAAAAAAATATTGAAAGAATTATAATTCTATGCAATGTCTTTCGTGAACGTAAAAGCTATTACGTGCTTTATTTGTACATCGCGTTTCATCACACTACTCGTGAGTAGCCTTTTTGTACTATGGTATTGATAAATAAAAATTTTGTAAGCGAAACTACGGTTTTACAAATTATTTTCCATGTCACTTAAGATTTTTCTATCCATTATTTCCTGACCAGCTTTTCCTTCATAATATTAGCACATAAATATTTTTAGAATAGTAAAACCGTTTTCATTCTTGTTTTCATGCACTGATCATTAGATTTATTATTTCGAAATGCAATTTATTCTCTTGCAAATTAATTCTCAATTTTGTTATTTATAATTAAGGATGAAAAATGCATCTATTATCTCACGATTTGAATGATTAAAGCATATAATATAAAAATGCATTTGCAAATTATAAAACATATAGTTTTTGAAGAAGTAAAAATATAAGGAAGTATATAAAAGTGAAGAGTATGAGTTTATTTAATAAACGATAATATACATTTGACATAATGACGAAAAAATGGTAACACTCAATTAATACTTGGAATAATAACGGACGAAGTCGTAGACACTAATTAGTTACAATATTTAACGTTTCCAAAAAATAACTGGCACTTTAATTAAACAATCATCTTTGAAAATCAATATGCGGTATTAAAGATACTTTAAACAATTTAAGCACAAGAACATAAATTAATGAGCAAAATAATTTAAAAAATAATTTTCTGACGAAATGTGTAGGGACAGAAATCACAGAAAGTTAACTATGTAAATAATTCAACGCTTTGTTTTAATAGTGGTTTGATGGAAGATTTATCGTCGATTTTGCAGAGAGCATGGAAGGTAGCAGTAAAAGCATGCCGACGATTTACTTCGGCCTCCAATTTAGTAGCGATATCGTGAGCTCGTTTAGTTATGTCTGCAGGTACTCCGGCCAGTCTGGCCGCGTTAAAACCGTAAGACTTGGGACATGCACCTTCACTCAACTTGTACAGGAAAGTCACGTTTTCCTCGCTCACCTTATCTTCATCCTCGCTTTCAACCATGCAAGCCTGTTAAAAAAATAGTGAATTATTATTAAGAAAAGCGATTACTTATTACATTGAAAAAATATACTGAATAAAACGTACCATGTGAGCGAGGCTAACATTTTTATTTGTTTTATAATCCTCGACCAGCGAATGATAATGAGTAGAGAAGAGGGTTCTGCATTTCATTTTGGTAAGAGCTTCCACTACTGACGCAGCAATAGCTGTACCATCGTACGTTGATGTTCCCCGTCCTGTAAGAAGAAAAATATGGATCAATTCTTAATAAAAATATAAAAATAATAAAAATAAATGATATCCATACCTAATTCATCTAAGAGAACTAAAGAATATTTCGTGGCATGTTGGAGTATAGCAGCAGTTTCACTCAACTCAACTAAGAATGTGCTCTGACCAGCCATAATGTCATCGTTCGCTCCAAGACGCGTAAATATCCTATCGACGAGAGTCAATCGACATGTACTCGCTGGTACGTGGCATCCCTAAAACAAATATCAATTTTTAGAGATAATACATAAAATCTAAACTGAGGAAAACAAATTCTCGTACTATCTGAGCCATTATGGTAATGAGCCCAACTTGACGCATCAACGTCGATTTACCACCCATGTTTGGTCCAGTTAAAATCATGAGAGGAGCTGCCTCGCCGTGCGCTATAACAGTGTCATTGGGAATAAAATTGTCAGAAACGATGCATGGATGTTTGGCGTCTCTAAATTCGATAAATATCTGAAAAGAAAACATTGATGGCAATTATTTAATTATTATATCCGAACAAAAAATATATGATTTAGCAAAAATGAATTAATTTTTAGTATTCAGATAAAAATAATTTACTAAATACTAAAACAAAAAAAACTATTGTATTTGCTAAGGAACATAGTAATTTGCCTCACTGTGCGAAAAGCCCAGCAAGTTTTATTAAACCATTTTACACCTTTATGTTGTATCAGTCAAATAATGTCCAATAAAGATTATTTTTGATTTAAAAATGTTATTAAAGTTCGTACCCCTTCGTTGTCAGTGTCATCGTATACCGTTGGTACACAGGTATCGCAAGTTCGAGCATATTCCGCTAAAGATATCAAGCAATCCAGTACTGCGATATTGTAAGTAGCGTTGCTCCATTTATCGTATTGCTCACTGAACATCGCAAAAATTTTTCGATTACTGTCTTTAAGGACCTTGTCCTTCTGTTCTTCGGCAGCAATTTGCCTGTTAAGAAGATCCTAAAATATATTAATTGTGATATATTTCATGTCAAAAAAAAAAATTAAAAAGATTAAAATATTATTAAAACACATACTCTCCCTTCGTCCGTGTAATAACGTTTAAAGCCTTTTCTACTACCTTGCAGCTCATAACCACTGCCAGCTTTTTTCGTTTGAGAATCTGGAATTTCAATTTGATATCTTTTTCGATCATTACCAACAAATTTTACTTGCACTCCAAAATGTTTTCTTTGTTTATCCAAATAACTGTCCAAATCTTTTTTTATCTCTGCTAATTCCAGTAGCACTGCATCATATTCTCTATCAACACCTTTTTTAGGAACAATGAAACCTTCCTTTTTAGCTTCTTCGTGGTTAAATGCATTCTAAAAAGTCAATAAAAATGAATTTTAAATGTCAATCTGCCCACTAAGCTACATTTTAATTTCAATTTTACTTTTGAAGTTGCCTTACCTTGAAATGATTCAATGTATCTGCTAATTCTGGGAAATCACCTTCAGGTTCAAATTTTGTACACTTATTTATTAATGGGTTGCTGAAATCTAAATTTAACCGGCTCAGTGAAATAGATTTTAAAACTAACGACAAAATTAATGATTTTTACCTGCAAAATAATCTATTATTTTTAAAACTTCTTCAAATCCATTCAAAGTTGTAATAAAGTAGTCAATTGTTTTTTTAGAATATACTGATCCTTCAAACATTATCGCTCGACCATCAGGATGATTACGAATCTTAGCTGCATTTCCTTGAGCGTGAATTCTATTTATTTATAAAAAAATAAAATAAAATAAAATAAAATAAAAAATATTGCTTTGTCCAATTTTGAAGTATTAAATACCGGCTATAGTATACAAAAATTGAAATATTTACCTGCTTAACAATCGTTCAAGATCAGGTAAATTATTTAATTTACTGCGAGCTTCTTGAACAACATCAGGTTTATCCAATAACTCAGTGATAGCTTCCTGTCGACCAACAATAACAGACTTACGACACGATGGCCTGCATATCCACTCTCTCAATAATCTAGAATGAAAAATGTTGTAATTACAAACTAAAGTAAAAAATTTTCTGTATTGTAAATTCAACTTAAAAATAATAGAAATAATACCTTTTTCCAAATGCAGTGCAGCAGTGATCTAAGGTTTTGATTAAAGATCCATCATTTCCAAGAACCCTTAAATTATTAATGGTTATTGCATCCAATACCTGATCAATTTATTAAAATAATTAGTCGTTTTTAAGCAGTAATAATTAAGATTTTCGACATGTGGATTGACTAATTACCATATTATAAGCAAATTTCGTTTCTCCTGAAGATTCTGATGAAAAATCTGGTGGTACATAAGTTTTAAATCTACCTTGGGCTAACAATTGGTGGTCTAACTGATATTGTTTCAATAAATATACACAACCACCTAATGCAGTCACTGCTAATTCTTTCTCTTCTGAAGGAGTAAGACCTAAACTGTCACCTATTAAACGATAATAATAATTTTTTAATACATTTTCATAGTGCATATAAATATTAAATAATTTATCTTTTTAATTCAGGACATTACCTTTATTTAGGTACGGTTCTAAGCCTTTTGGCCATGAAAAGCTAGAGTCACTTTCATTTTTAAAATATTCATCTTCATGAAGGAACTGAAATAAAATTTTATTTGTTAATATTATATAATAATAAAAAATGTTTTTAATAATCGCTAATTAAATTAAAGGAGACCTTCAAAACTTTTGTAGATGACCAAAATTGGGTTTCTTTTTGTAATGCTTCCTTCATTGAACCAGGCAACATACTGTTAAGAATTTTTAAGGTGGCTTGTGTTAAATTACCACGTTCGTAAATAATATGAGCAGGAGGATAGTGAGCAAGTAACGTTAGTAATCTGGAATTACAGCGATCATCTTGAAATTGTCCAAGATTAAAGTCACCAATGGTAGTATCTATGAAGCAAACGCCATATGTTGAAATTGTATGACCTGGCATTGTTTTTTCTGCAATAGAAAGTAAGTAAGTGGATGTTGGTGATGATGCTTCAGCATCCTGAGCAGTGTATACTCTTGTTCCTTTTGTGCTAATCTGGCAGATTTCTCGCTTCACAACTTTATCAAATTTTGTAGTCTTTCCCACTGAAAATTAATTTTTGTAGAAAAGATTAAATTAAATTTTTTTAAAAAAAGGTAAGCTGGTTACTTTTAGCACAACGTTGACTCATCATTTCAGGATTTTCTGTCTGTTCAATTCTTGCTACTTTGTACCCTCTTTCAATTAAACTTGCAGAAAAACGACCATAGGCAATTTCTGGAAATCCTGAATGAGCAAATTCTCCCTATAAAATAAAATATTTTTAATTCATTTTAAAATAAACTAATTTTCTCTAGATTACAGCAGTTACAAACCCTCATAAAAGATAAATTTAACTCATTCACTCCAAGTACTGCATCCATGTGATATAATTCATAAAATTTGCCTACTTTGAAGAATAATACACAATCAAAGTGGTCTGATTTTAATACCCACCATTGACGCATAGCCTTAAACATAACAGTTCATTTAATGTAAATAATTTTTTATGTAATAAAATATAAAATATCCAAGTGTGGTACATACAGGTGTTTGTGTATTAAGAAACTCTAAAGGAACAAATACTGTTCTTGGATCATAATCTGGGTCAGAAGGTCTTCGTTTTTTATTATCTCTAATTTTATCGGGTTGCAGAAACTCAAATTTTAAATGTGGCCAAGATTGTGTATCTGATGCCTTAGCAGGTTTCTCAACTGTTCCTGAATCTTTTTTGACAATTGATTTGTTTACACTTTTTGCTCTAGATTGATTGCTTCTAGGTTGTTTTTGTTTTTTCTGAAAAAAAAAAAAATTATATTAAGCTTTTTTTTCAAAATGATTTTGAAATATCATATTACAAACTTGATTTTACATACTTTTGGAGTTTCATCTTCATCTTCTTCAGATGTTACATCCAACTTCTCACTTACTGCATCAGAAAGAGATCCATCTGTTTCCATGGATTCTTCTGGATCTAAAAATATATTCTTACATTTATACTCTATTGTTCAAATAAATTGTAACATTGATCGAAAACATTAGTTTACCAGGCTTATAATCATCTCCAGAATCTTCATCACTGTTTATGTCTGGTATAATGATTCTCCTTCTTTTATTAGGTTTTGGAGTAACCGCCTCCTTTTCTTCAACATCATCATCTTCATCCAAATCATCCAAAGATCTTTTCTTTTCTCTATTTGCTTTAATATTTTCTTTTCCCTTAGGATTACCATTTTCTACAAAACAATATTCTTTTTAATCAACAGTTTATGATTTATTTTCAGCGTGACTGCATAATGATTGCAGTTTTAGTATCAAACAATTCAAAGGTAACAAAATTTAATAAAATTTCTAAATATTTAATGTTAAATCAATAAAAAAAAAAAACTTTTGAATGAATCTCATTATCCGCTCACTTAATTCTTCTGTGCAAACAATGAGAAACACAAACATTCACATTGTGTTTACAAATGCAGACCATTTTTACTTATTATTGCTGAGTGTAAACACAGTAACAGTAAAACTATGAATAACAACGTATCACGTACATAAACGTATACACGAGACTCCTCGATTCTTATTGCACAACGGACCAAAAACACTGTATCCATTCATACAAGAAAAACTACGGTATTTTATTAAAAATACCTCATTAACATCTAACAAAACAATCAAATTGTATTTGGCTTATAGACGTCTAAGATTTCAACGAGGCGTACTTACCTTTGTTCTTTTTGGCCCTCTTTGGCGTTTCGGATTTAGACCTAGAAGCAGCTCGAGACTTGGGCGCCGGTGATTTTTCGCTCGTCTTCGGCGATGCTCCCTTCGGCGAGGTGAAGTAATTAAACAAGGTGTTTACCTTCGGCATTTTGTAACAGTACCACGCGCAAAGTTGTCGAGCCCAGTTGCCTTGAGCGCAGACTCGGCCGCTTGCTTTTGGTTCTTTCTAAGCCAACTTCCCTCGCAAAAGCTGCAGGCAAAAGCGTGGATCCTTTGTATGAACGCGTGTACCTGTGTGTATACTGGCATAAAAACCCGGCAAAAGGCGCGCGAGTTTGCCGCATTGCCACTCGAAAAGGCGCGTTTCGAAACCGCGCCATCCATGAATGGCATAAATTGCTATGGGCGAATTGATTTCTGCGACGTTGCCGTTTTTTCTGATAATAAATTTGAATTTTCGCGCCTTTTAATTATATCTATTGTTGTTTCTTTTTCTTATTCTTTTACTCACTGTTGGAAAAATTATTATATTTTTTAATTAGTATTGTGGCATTATTAGATGGAAAATATAAATAATTTTAATGTAAAAAAACTATAAAACATTTTTTAAGTAATACCAGGACCGTCTGAACAATTGGATAATGTATTTTTTTATTAAATCGCTTCCGTAGACACAGTAACTTTTGAAAACTAAAAAGAAATTGGTACCGTACTAACGGCGCACGAAAACTTAGGACAATAAAAACACAAAAAATACTGGTATTTTCTTTTGTAAACAACAGGGCCCTATATCGACTTGATACTGCAGCATCTGCCATCAGCCATGTTGACTTCGCCCCTTCCCCGCCTACTATACTGTTACATCGGAGTGTCAAAATCTTGTGCATGCTTCGTTAAATTGACTTCATTCCCACGAAAATGCAACAATTGGATCTGCTCATTCAAGAAATCGAAGGAATTGATGATTATTTGGGTCCGACTTTCAGGTAACGCTTCTTTTTTCATCGAAACTTTTGAATTTCAAGTGACTGGAGGGAGTCGAAACGCGCAGGTTCGCGACCCAAACAAACCCTTGATTTTCTCGCATATGCGCACTGGGGTGGTTTTCTGTAGGGGATGGTACCCTACCCCTCCGAGTGAAAACGCAGTCCTTTAAAATATTTCGAAAATGTCCTTAAATACACTGCAAAATGCATTGTTTTCAACTGCTCCGAAGCATGAGCACTTGCTTGCTGAGATTGAGTCTTCGGACATGAGTAGTATAGGGCTTGTTATCAGGTATTTTCATTTTAATTTGTCTGCGAGATGATGGTTTGGCTTCTCAGACTTTTTTAAAATGTTATTTTTAAGATATATTTTAATTTTGGAGAAATAGTTTTGCTATACAAACAACCTTATGAACAACAATTATTTTCTTCTAATTTTTGACAATTTTTTAGAGCAATTTACGATGGAAATGAACATCAAAAATTTATGGAAAAATTGGATGAAAGAGTTAAAAGTCATGATAAAGACATTGAACGAATGTGTAACCATCACTACCAGGGCTTCATTGATTCTATCAGAGAATTACTTCAAGTTCGATCACAGGCCCAGCAGCTAAATGTAACAAAATTAAATATCTTTATGTATGAATTTTAATTATATTTATTATTTATAATTGACATTTTTAACAGACAGAGATTTTGGAATTAGATAAACGAATAAATACTAGCACAAATAAAGTCATAGAAAAAGGAGAGGAGTTGGTTAAAGCGAGAAAAGTTGAAAGTAATATAGCTGCAGCGGTTGACAGTTTGACAATGTGTCTTCCAGTTTTAGCTGCTTACGCAAAATTACAAAGGCAATTAAAAGATAAACGATATTATCCAGCTTTAAAAACTCTTGAACAACTTGAAACTAATGACTTACCAAAAGTGAAAAACTATAGGTTTTCATCTCAAATAACACAAAAAATTCCTTTGTAAGTTTTATTTGTTTTTCTTCAAACTACATTTACAAAGATTGGAATTTAAAAAAGTCTTTATTATGTGTCCACAGGTTGCGTGAGAATATTAAAGATGCTTCAATGTCAGATTTAAGAGATTTCTTAGAAAATATCAGAAAATATTCACCTAAGATTGGTGAAGTAGCTATGAGACATGTAAGTAACTAATCTTAAGATTTTTTAAAGTTAGTTAAATATTCAAATTAAAATTTTCATATAAATTTTATATTTTAGACAGCAGAACAATTAGAAAATGAAGCTGAAATAATTGGTAGAAGAAAGAAAAGATTACAAAGTAGTGCATCTATAGATGGTGAAGAAGAACTTAGTGCGCAGGATCTTATGGATTTTAGTCCAGTTTATCGATGTATGCATATTTATACTGTGCTTAGAGAAGGAGAAACTTTTAAAGCTTATTATAGGCAACAAAGACAGCAGCAAGCTCGACTTGTCTTACAACCACCAATTAATATGGTAAATGGTTTAGAAAAACATATTGGTTAAAATTTATTTTATAAATGATTGATTTAATTTGTTATACAATACATTCTATCTTTTTTTAAGCACGAAAGTATTATTGGTTATCAATCTTATATTTACGGAATTCTTGGTTTCTTTGTCGTTGAAGATCATATTTTAAATACTGGAAATGGCCTTACAACTCGTTCCTATTTAGAAGAACTTTGGTCGATGGCTTTATCTAAAATTGTTAATGCTTTGAGGACACACTCTGTAAGATTTAATGAAATATCAAAATAGATTCTATAATTTTAGTAACTAATAACACTTTATTTTTTAGGCCTACTGTACAGATGCTACTCTCATTTTAAAAATAAAAAATTTAATAATGCTATTTAATACAACTCTCAGGGTTTGTACAAATTTTCTTTGATTTAATTACAAACTTTACTCTTTAGCTTAATTTATTTTTGTTTTATGTTTAGAATTATGGTTATTCAGTTGGACAATTATTTGATTTACTTCAGGAAATAAGAGTCCACTATAACGAAGTATTAATGCAACATTGGGTACAAGTTTTTCGAGATATACTGGATGAAGACAATTTTTTACCAATTCACGTTCGTAATTCTATTATAAATATTATATTCGTTTTTTAAAATCTTTATGTAACGTATTATGTTTCTATTATGTTTCTGCAGGTAAATGATCAAGACGAATATGACAAAGTTCTCGCATCATTCCCTTATCGAGATTTAGAATTACAAAAAGCTAAATTTCCAAAGAAATTCCCCTTTTCACCCATGGTACCAAAAGTTTACCATCAAGTTAAGGAATTTATTTATGCCTGTTTGAAATTTTCAGAAGACTTAAATCTTACACAAACGGAAATCGATGAAATGATTTGTAAATCCACTAATTTGTTATTGACGCGGACATTTAGTGGGTGTTTGTCATCTCTATTTCGTAAACCTTCTCTAGCACTTCTGCAAGTGGTGCAAATTATAATAAATACAGGCTATCTTGAAAAAACAACAAAGTATCTGGAAGAATTTGTATCCAACATTACTGGGTAAGCTCATTTTTATTTTTATATAGAAATCAATTTAAATAACTTTTCTTTAATTTTGTTAGTACTCCACACGAAGGTCAATTAAGTAGTGGAGGTCTTAAATCAGCCATGTTTAAAGTAGCTAGAGATGATGCGGAAAAACAGATTTGTGAAAAGTTAAAACAAAAGCTCGACGAATTTCTAGAACTCGAAAATTACGATTGGAATCTTGCTGAACCGCAAGGCCACGCTTCCGGCTTTATAACAGACCTAATAGCTTTTTTACAAAGCACGTTTACATGTTTCACTAATTTACCTGTAAGATCTTTTACAACAACATATTTTTATTTTATTTTATGTTATTTTATTTTACGAAAAATATAAAATTTATTTTACAGGAGGAAGTGGCTCAAGTTGCTTGTAAATCAGCTTGTTCACATATTGCAAAATCTATTTTAGGAATTTTTATAAGTGAAGATATAAAACAAATTTCAATGGGAGCTCTTCAACAAGTTAACTTGGATACAATTCAGTGTGAACGTTAGTAAATATTTTAATACAAAATTTTGCTAGAATTGGAGTAGTCTATAAACTAATTTTTCTTTGCAGAATTTGCCGCCTCTGAACCTGTGGTAGGGTTACCAGAGGGTACCTTATTGCAAGAATTTGCACAATTAAGACAGTTACTAGATTTGTTCATGAGTTGGGACTGGCCTACCTACTTCCACGATTACATAAACGAATCGAGTAAATACAATTTGGTGACACCTCAAATGGCGGTGGTTTTACTTGAGAAGTAAGTAAAATGCTTAAACGGTATAAAACTGTGGCTGTTTTGTTTATTCTCTATTTAATTTTATATGAATAACATTTTATCTTTTAGGTTGAGAGAATCTGACAAGAAAACTGTATTTTCAGTTTTAAAAAAGAGCGAAAGGGACAAGAAGAAACTAATGGAAACTGTTTTGAAACAGTTACGTCAATTAGCACAAACGACTCAGCAATAGGAACCTCGTTATTGAAGAAATTGTATATATGTAATATAGTTTATCAATTATGTAATTAAGTTATTACGATTAATTTTTATCGATTAATCACAAATAATTTGTTAAATATTTATTAGAGTTATCCAATCAACAGTGCCTTAAAGTATTTTGATAATTTTATTTGTAAAAATTTCTGCAAATAAGAAGAAAGAAACTTACACATTTGAAGCTCCTGTATATTTATCACTTTAGAGGTTTTTTGTTATATATAATGGCATTATCATTAATTTACATGTCTATTATGTGTCGTATATTGTACAATATTTTAGAAGCAACTGTACATTGGACAATGTATATCGAAGTATCAAGTTCCCCACGGATTTTAACAATTTAATAGTTAAAATTAGAATAAACGATTAAATTACCCTAAATTGAAAATTTTGCCATTTCATCCTATTCAATTTTTCATTTTCTCTGTCCAATATTTTACTATGGTATATTAATGATCAGTCCAAAATACAATATTACAAAGTATTTATGTTTTTTTTTTGTGTATTTGACAAGACAGATATAATAATAATAATAATTATAGTCGCAATAATAATAATAAAATCGTATTAGATACAAATTAATTATCAACAGTAATTCCTGAAACCTAAAAATGGTAATCTCTAGGTTTCATTGGAATTGCAATAGATCTGAATTTTTTTCGAGTGGTTGCAAAACTGTTATTGTTTATAGCATTGGCTTATTCTGTATTTTTCCCTTCACTCCATTTTCAACAATCACGACTAATTTTGACGAATTCAATCGTGAAAAAGTGACATTTTATTGAGCGCCTTTTACTCTTCAATGTTGTCGGGATCAACATCATCCGGCAGCATGGAATATTTGTTGGAAGCTACAAAATTCTGCAAAAGAAATCGAAATTTTAATTCTCAAGATTCATTTTAAATCCTATCGATTTTAAATATCATTGAATAAACATAATAATACTCACTGGCGCTTGATCATCTTTTGCCTTAGGCATTCTGCTTATTTCATCTTCTTCTTTCTTTTTATCTCTGAAAAATAAATTCCATAGTTATAATTTTAGGTGATTATTCAAATAATTCAAATAATTCAAATAAATCATATTATTTTCGTACTTTTTTATATTATTAAAACTAAGTTTATTTACCTTTCTGCTCCATCTGGTGGGGGTCGTGAATCAACCTGTTTTGGTGGCCCTCGCGCTGGCGGTGGGGCAGCACCGCGATTAGCAGACGATCCTCGCGAGTCACCTCGTGATTCCCTGGGTGCTCCGGTTTCTCCCACATCTTCTGGCTTTCGAGATTCTCTATGATCTCTGTAGTCACGCTGATCGCGGTTTTCTCGTGACATTGGTTGGCGACCTTCGGAGCGGTCAAAAGTACCTCTGCTGTCGCCCGATCTCCAAGTCGGTCGACTTCTAGTATCTTCATCACGACCCTCTCCATTTCGTCGACCCCACGTTTCTCTGGGTGCGCGTCTGTCTGAATCTCTGCAAAATAAAAATTTACGCGTTACTTCCTAAACTTTGAAATTCACAATAAAAAATAAAAATAAAATTAATGGTGCTCAATTTTTAGAGGTTTATCGCCTCTTGGATGCCTTACAAATTTTACCTATAGCAAGCCTCTTTGAACTCCTAGGCAGGATTCTTAAAGAACCATTGGACCAAACTACTCTAGATTAATGGATATTACTTTTCAATCCACTACTATTTCAAACTTAATGCAATTTTAAATTTGAACGCGTAGGAAAAATTTGTCGTTATAATGTTAGAATTTATTAATAACATTACACTAGTCGAATACTTTGGTTCAGTAACTT
This sequence comes from Sycophila texana, assembly GCA_035582955.1. Lineage (NCBI taxonomy): Eukaryota > Metazoa > Arthropoda > Insecta > Hymenoptera > Eurytomidae > Sycophila > Sycophila texana. The sequence continues at coordinate 13,586,664 of JAWWEN010000020.1, read as the reverse complement.
TCTCGGAATCCTACGAACAGTGAATTAAAAGTTCAAAGAGATTCCTTTCTATATGTAGGTAATGCAGGGCTTCGAAGAGGTCCTAGACCTATAAAAATACTAACAAACAATTTTATTTAGTCCAATTTTCAATATTTTGTAATAGCTTTTCATTTAAAGGTGTGTATGTTCTCTAAAAAATTGGACAAACTTACTTTTCTTTCAAACGAGCTTCGGCCGATTTAGCAAGACGTTCTTCGATTTCGCGCTCTCTAGCCGCGGTGTCCACGGGCCTAGCAGCGCCGAAAATGTTTGCCGCCGGTACTGATGACGGAGCTGGGGCAGAATTGCTTGCAGCAGAGCTTGGACGATCTCCGTCCTCGCTGGGAGTTCCTTCAGAGTCACCCTTAGGTGTTGCAGTAGTCTCGATCGGCTTAGTGCGCGGCTGCAAGTTCAGCGTCGGTCTGGTGCGCGGAACATCGGACGGCGGTGGGCCTGGAATTTAGTTTTGTTTTATATAGTGAATACAATATCACAAAAGTAAAATTACAGAAGAAAATAAAAATTTCTTAATATTAATGCAACTAAGTCAAAATTTGAACCTAAGTTTTCATTAATCTCCAATAGTTTCTTTAAAATTTAATCGACAATCTATATTAAAGAAAAAAAGTAAAATTATCTTAATGGAAAAAAATATGACTAATTTTCTTTACTGCTGAATCTGATTTTCTAAAATTGACTTACCATCAAGATTTTCCCTTGGCTGGCTTCTGACGCTGCTCCAGCGCTCCCTGTCCCTGTCCGCGTCATCGCCGAAGTTGCGCCTGGGTCCGAAGCTGCTACCGCCTCGGTCGCCATCCATCTCTCGACTTCTATCGCGATTACCACGACCGCGATCTCCGAACCTACCAAAAAAATTCATTCTTTAAATATGCTTTTTTCTATTATGCACCTGCAAATTTTAACGTCACATCGCGTCATACACTGTAAAAAAATCTACCTAATAAAAGTATACTAATTATAGTTGGTAAAACTCTGTTAAAAAAATAGGTCAATTATTGCTCATTTAACCCTGCTAGCTATTTTTCGGGAAAACTTGAAGGGTTTTGTCGCTTATCTTCTCCTTTGAAAAATAACAAATTTTTATTGCTACTACTAAATCAAATAACTGTTCACTCAATTAATTCTCTCAGAATTAATTATTGATAAAAAATGTATTTTTTATTTAACGTTCAGAAGAATGAGGGCAGTTGAGTCCGTACTTTTAAGTACATAATTTATGATGCCTCAGGTAAGAAAATTGGGGTCGTCGTCGGACATATGCAGAGTAATACCTACAAGGGATTTGCCCTCTTGCAAGATGTGAAAGTAAAATACACTTTTATTATCACTACTATTCGGAGAACGTAAATGGTCCGATATTACCGCAGGTATACGTACACTCAGGTACGCTTTGAAAAACAAAAGTATTAGAATTTTGGATCCGTGATTAATTTAGAAAGACTCCATGTGCGCTTATATTGGGGTCTTAGGGTCTTAATCCCAATCTGAGGGATTAGACCCGAGGCATTAATTGTTTTTAAAGCAACTTCCTCGTTAACTTACAAATTTTATTAGAAATTCAAAGGCTCACTAGGCCCCGTTGCAGAAAGACATTCTAAAACTCAAAATTCAGCAAAAGGGCGTACCTGCTCCAGTCACGTTCGCCGCCTCGGTCCTCCCCGAGCCCGGGACGGCTGTCTCTGAAGGTGGGCCTGGGCCTCTCCATGGCGGCCATTTCTCGGGGCCCATCACGCCAATTCCCGGGCTTGCTGTCCTCGAAACCGCCACCGCCGCCACCGCCACTCCTGTCGTCGTCGCGGCGGTCGAAGCCACGGCTGCGGTAGCGGTCATCCGGGGCGTCGTCGTTGCTTCGGGCGCTACGCCAGTCGCCGGTCGTGCGCTCCGGATCGTCGCTGTAGTCGCGACGATCACCCATACGACCCATCCGCCCGCGGCGATCGTCGTTGCTGCTGTTTGATATTTCGATGCGCACCCGGCGACTCTTCAAATTCTGAAATTTAACATTTCTTTTTTAATTTAGTTTTTATAATTCGCGTTAATTAGAACGAACGAATTCGATAAAGCCGTAGCTTTGCCGAGTTGTATTTGCAATCTTGTTTGATTCTGTTGCACTGGTAAAAGTGAAAGTCAAGGCTGTCTTTAAAAGGACTTTCATGATTGAATTCAAGGTTCTTTATTTTTGAATACTGGTAACGTAGTTATTGCAAAGCATTTTTTTTTTTATCTTTTTCCACTTACCGTGTCAACCATAGATAAAGCGTTGATAAAGCTCTGTCTGTCTTCAAAATCAACATAACCATATCCTTTGAATTTAGTTGCATCTTTTGGAAGACGTATATTACTGACCTGTAAAATTATTTTTATTCAATTAATAAAGTGATAGAGGAGGCTTAATATTACTGATGTACTTGAAAAAAAAAAAAAAAAAAAAAAAACTTACTTTCATGTCCTGAAAAAATTCCACCAAATCTTGTTCATCCACATCGTATGGTAGATTGGAAATGTAAGCTACATATGGAGGACTTGTTGGAATCTCGTCTTCATTTATACTTTGATCACGAGCTGCCCTAGGAGCAGTCGGTAGTACAACTGGATCATTTTTCCTTGATACACATCCATCTATAAATAAAATACTATTATTTTAGTACAAGCATAAAAAATAATAAATTTATGAATAATCTAAATAACATCTTACAGTCATCATCATCTTCTGTTGAATCGGCCCAACTTTTCATTTTAGGTACTACAACTGCTCCAGGGGTATCTCCAAGAAAATCTTGGAGATTCATGGTCTTCCCCTTAGTCTTCTTTCCTTTTTTGCCTGAAACAAATTTTGTTTTTATTTTATAAAGCAAGTATAATTTCATCATTAGAAATATCAGACTACTTTTCAACAAGTAAAGTTACTTATTGCGTCGCACAATTCAGCAAAAAATATCCTTGCATATGTTACTGCGTTTTAGAATTTTTAAAATTAGAATATTATTAAAAAATTAATTACACAATGAAAATTAAATTTTATGAAACCAAGCAAAAATCTTAATTGTTCACCATAAAACCTAATAACCATGTTGATAAAAAATATAGCGCTGATGTAAAGTCTGTTTATATCCCAAAGTACAATCACCTTGAGCCCCAAATAAATACTCTCTTCTCCCCATTGCAAAACCGCTAGCAGCATAAACGCTTGACTAACGAATAAACAAGTGTTCAACAATCAACGACACACCAAACTGCAATCGGGAGTAACGTAAGAGAATCGTCAAACATTCTCCACCTCCTTCCCTCTCTCGAAACTTCGCGCCTTCCTCTTCATGCCCACCGCATTCCGGAGAGGTCTTCCGCGCGTTCGGCGTCGAGAAGCCGGTGCCTCGATCAGTTTCCCCGAGTAAAAAAAAAGGCTAAAAAGGCGCCGTGCTCCATTTTGCCGGACGACGGGGCCTGGTCAGCCGATGTGGCGCGCGCGAACACGCCGCGTTTGGAGGGGTTATGTATCGTCGCGACGTCCGGACGGCCCACGCCCGCGACACGTTCCCGGTCGGCTCAGGGTGCCGGAGGCTCCCCGCGTTCACACTTACCTGACATCTTGGCAGCGCGCTGACTCTGGCTATCGGTGCGAGCGGAGGTGCCGGTGCGGTATTTCCCGTGGCAGCCCTTTCAAGTCCTTCAGCGACTGCGTGAGCCCGTGGTGCGTTGCACACGGCCGAGCTCCGGATCCATGAAGAGCGAGCGGCTCGTCGGTATTCGTCGGCGCAGTGGCGCGCCGCCGACGTTTTCACGAACGAACGAGCCGCCCATTGGCTGTTCCGGTCTGCCACCCTCCTACCCCCTCCAGTCCTCCATCTATAGAGCTTGGATCACTGGATGGCATTATATCCACTATGGCAGCTGTATTAACGTATGGATAAAATGCAATTTTTTTAAAATTTTGTAGAATATCAAGCCGATCAAGCGGATTAAAGTTTTGTAAGTGTTATTTATTTATTTATTATTTAATTAAGCGTAAAAATAAGATTCAATAACAGCGAATATAACTGATCGTTACAAAAATTCATAATTAGTAAACCACAATAAATTAATAATGACAGAAAATGAGTACTCGATATTAAAAATTCGCCTATGATTGTTAGTTACAGGTGTGGACATATCATTTTAATAAATAAATTAATTACATTAATGTCGCATTTCCGACATAACTTACAGTAGGTATATACATTTACGACGCGTGACGTGTAATTTATAAAAATTTTATTGTCGTCATGCACGCATGTATTTTGTCATCACTGCGTGCGCAAAATTTTAAGGTGGATTTTCATACGATTTTTTAAAACATTTTTGCAAATCTGCGTTTTGTACGCTTTTTGCTAAAAAAAGTTTATTGACGTATATACTTATAGATTGTTCATGCATATATAAGACTGTGGATTATTGATTCTTGTCAATTCATTACTTCATAAGAAATTGACTGATGAATTAAACTAATAAAAGATAAATGGATATTAACAAATACTGTATGCATTGAGTGCATTGTATAGCATAAATTTCTTTTAAATGTCTTTCTGACTTTTTATTTTTCATAACTTATAGTGCGTTTAATAATAAAGATATGTTGAGTGTATAAAGTTAATTCCGTGAGTCTTGTTCTTAAAAAGTATACTTGTATGATGAAAAGTAAGCATAAAAATGCATTCATTGTCTAAATTTTTCATTTCGAGTCTAACATTTCGCTAAAAGTGGGAACAACAATGCGATAACGCACACAATAAGTTCGCTTATTATCAATCAGCACCATTATAATAGTGTTCAAGAATGTATCGACAAGACTTGGTACTGGTGCGCCCAATAAAAGTGATATTTAAATATGCCACTTTGTATTCAGATAGACGATTTTGTTTAATAAAAATCCGCCTTGTGGTCATGAGTTTGCAGTATAAAATACAAAATTGACCAGGATAACATGAGAAGAGGTACGAAATTTTCGAAAATGCGAGGAGTATCCATGCCATTCTATCGGTAAATTAGCAAGAATTCTTGTTATCAACAGATGATAAGTACTTGCGATTCCTCGCATCAATTAATTTTTGCCACCCCCCCCCCCACACCACCCCCACCGTACCAAGGCACACTATTCGGAAGCGTCCATGTGACAAGTGATAAGAAAATAATTTTAAATCGACAAGTTGCGACGATGCGATGAGAGAAAAGAATACGAGGAACGTCAACAAAAACCAATGACAAGTTACAACATCAACAAAGATCATCGATAAAAAAGGACCTTGTACCTTGTACCCGACAAAGAGTACTGTTGAGGAGAGTCGGTAAACCCACGTGTTCTGTGTTCCGCGGGAGATAGCAACAAGCATTGATGAAGCAGAGAGTTGAAGTGCGTTGAATAAAAATAGTAAATATTTAAAAAGCGCAACGCATGATGCGAAGATCAAGTAGAGTGTCAAAAGATGATAAGGTTATATTGCAAACGATCTACAATTCTCACTGTCAGTTAAAATATGTCGGTTAAGTTTTAGTGGCGACTTTGCGAGGGTTGCCAATGTCGATCTGGCCTTTAAAATCTACAGTGAGTCCAACTTTATGCTCAAGTACTTATTCACTTATTCATGGTCATTCTCCGTCTCGGAGCTGGGTTTACGGGTATCCCCATTGCACTGTAGTTTCGCCTATAACCTAAAAATTTTGTTTGATTTTTAAACTGTGTGATTTTTAAACTGTGCGTGATCAGTGTGATTTGTTGATTTGATTAGTATAGTGACGGGTAGTGATGTAAACGGGCCGCGTCACAAATGTTAGGACGGTCCATTGATGGTATGTGACGGCATCACATTTTTTTTAAATTTTAAATTTTTTTAAAATTTTTTTTAAATTTTTTAAATTTTCCCACCATTTTTGACTTGCAATTTTTACAATATAAAAGATTACAAGGCGTTTTTTTGTAACTACGTAGGTGAATAATTGAGATCATTTTAATATAATAAAAATTGTCACAGTGCATTAAAAATTCGCGGATTTTTCTGTAAAAATTTTAATAAAAATTACGGTGTTTTTAAATTGCTTGTAAACCGTCCCTCAATTACAGTTTGACATGTAATTAAACTTTTTCCCGTTCTTTTGGAGTAGTTTCTACTTATTTTTCTTTTTGTGCAGGAAGAGAGTTCAAAGAACTGGAAAGAAAAAAACGCACAGCGAAGGAATCGTAGGACAAGTTCAGAAGATCGAGCAGGAGAATGAAAAGAGTCAATCACCGCGTCAAAGGAGTTGATAAGCGATCACGCTGCAGGTAACGGCAAAATTATCAAAAAGGAGAAAGACGCGCTTACATGCTTGTTACCTCGACAAAGAAGCCAGAGAATACAGCTACCAGAGAATATCAAGAAGCGAGAATAAAAACAAAGATTCGATCTATGAGTAGTGTAGAGAGACAGTTATCGCCCAGTCAAGACTAGTTCATATCCCTATTCCTCTAGGTTCGTATCCCTAAACAAACGCATTCGTATAGGTTCAGATTCCTATGCGAAGAACCTAATTCTTGCCGATATAGACCTAATACATCGGTATAAATAAAATATACCGCGGCAGCCAAAGAATAATTGCATGTTTAAATAGATGTCTAGAAGCAAATTTGAATGCAGGCTTACAGAGGAGCTCACAGAGCTTTACTAATTTTAAATAAAAAGAAAATTCAACTGAAGTTATTGCATTCCGAAAGAGAATTTAAAAAAAGTATGGAGTTCTTTAAATTTAGTAATTACGATTGCATCGGATTCGATTTGGATAGTACTATTCTTCACTATAATTTTTCAAATTTAGTGGACCTTCAATATAATGTAATTACAAATTTTTTAGTGGATAAAAAAGGTTACGATCCAGAGTACTTTAAAGAACCGTTAACAAATGAAGATTTAGACTTTTTGCAGAAAGGATTAGTTTTTGATTTTGAAAAGGGTAACATTGTAAAACTGACTCATGAAGGCAAAATTCACAGAGCAAGTCACGGTACAAAGCTTTTATCTGCAGAGGAAATAGAAAAGTATTATCCAAATCATGAGTGGATATTAGGTAAAGAGTTCAGTGAAAATCCATTAATTATATGGGGTTCTTCGTCCACAAAAATTAAAACACTATTAAATTGTTTTGATATAACTGGTGGCCTTATCTTTGCCAAAATCGTTGATTCGGTAGATAAAAAGTACGGTAAAGTTCTAGGCCAATACAAAATTTGGCCCGACATTTTGGATGCCTTTACCAATATGTACAAAAGAGAACAACTGAAAAATAATGAAGGGAATTTCTTCTCTGAAATGAAAGCTAATCCCAGCAAATATATTTACAAATGCAATCCCGAAGTGTTGGCTTGGATAAAAAAAATTAGAGAAAAACAAAAAACGTTTCTCATTACTGGATCAAACTCCGATTTCGTTGAAGTAACTACTGGTTATGGTTTTTGTGAAGATTGGAAATCTCTATTTGACATTATTGTATGTTATGGGCAAAAACCTGGCTTTTTCACTGGAAACAGATCTTTTTATACCATAAAAGACAACTATGAAGACGCAGCCGTTACTAGCAACGAATTACAAATAGGTGAAATTTATAATCAAGGAAATTGGAATGATTTATTGGAGTTTTTTTCTCGAATTACCAAGGTGAAAAATCCCCGGTGTCTTTACGTGGGAGATAATTTACTGCAAGACATTTATGCTCCAAGCAAATTTACGAATTGCGATACATTGGTTATATCAGACGAACTCTTAGCTGAAAAAGTTCTGCATCACGATCATCTATGTCACAATGATGAAAGTATTATTAACTCAAATATATGGGGCTCATTTTTTTCTGTAAAAACTGCAAATGGTTCTAAAGATACCTTTTGGAATTACATTATTAAAACGCATTCGGAAATTTGTGCACCAAATTTAGAAGTATTCTGCGGTAAATCATTAGATGAGCCTATTAAATGTTTCAAACAAGGCGAAAATGCAGAGTCAAATGGTTACTATCCTGCGAAACCTGTCACTTTACATCGTTTATAGTGTACTTTTTAAATATTTTTTTTAAATTCCAGTCAAGCCCATTGAAAAGAATAGCAGTATAAATAACTTTATAACGGAATATTTTGGCGTTAAGAATTGTTGCCGTATATTTTACTTTGAGATACGATTTGCGGTAAAATAGTATTGAGAAATATATTATTATCAAGATATAAAATTAAAAAAATAGATTTTCAAATTTTCAATTCTAATACCAAAATATCTCAAAAATAAATGTATATGATACAATATTTTTGTTTACAAGATAAAATGTTATTATTTATATTAACAAATAAGTAGTACAATTAAGAAAAATATAAACTTGATACTTTTAGTAAATTAAGAATTTATTGAACTGCATTGTTAACGTTCGAAAAATCTAGCGAATAAAAACCTGTAATATTTACAGAATATTGTAAAAAGTAAACAGTAAGAAATTGTTACAATTAGTTTGTCATCAATTTAATACCTCCTATAATTTTTTTTTTTCAACACTTGAAATAATAGTTGTACTTTGTCAGACGCCCTTAATTCTGAAAGCTTTTTATTGGTTTTTCAAATTTTAAATTTAATTTTAAATATTAATTAATAGTTTATAGATAATATTTAAAATAGTTACGGTATATAAAAAATCCTGTATATTGTACAGTGTAGTAAAATTTAGTTAATTTTTCGTTCTTATTTTAAGGAAGCGTGCGCAAAAAAGTACTCTAGAGATTGTTGAAAATCACTTTTCACAATGGTGTACGTAAAATTGTGAAGAAACGTATACTTTTGATGTCTATCTAGGGCGTAAAGTTTAATTAACTGATGCCAGTGCGAAAAATAAACTTTTTTTATCATTCGTGGTAGCCGAATCAATTTTTTTTATAAACATTAATACTTAAATAATGAAAATAATTATTCTAATCCCTCAAAAACAGCGCCTTTATTGACGTGCAATTAGATAATAGTAGAAACTGAATTATAAAAATTATTTCGAACCAATTATAAGTATAAAAATAGCTCGTGTTTTCGAAAATAACTAATTTCGCACTTGTATCAAAATGTACCATTTGAATTTTCGTACCCCAGTTGTTGCACGAATTTCGTGGATTCGCAGATTGCCCACACTTTCGTAGGCACGATACAAGATCCCTATTGAAAAGCACCAATACAACATAATAAAAAAAAAAGAATTATATGTTTCATGATGTGTATTTGCACCTGGAATTTCTGATAAAAAATAATAGAATTAAAAAACTTATTTTGCTTTATCGGAGATTTCTTATAAAAATTTAGTTGGTATTTATAAGGTTTTATAGTTTTCGAAATTTTCAATATAAAGATTGATAATAGAATACTATAAATATATAAAGTTTATCAGTATCGATTAGGTTTTCACAATTAAGAGCAAAATACATTTTAAAAATATGAAGGTTTATAAGGTTTTCAA
>JAWWEN010000020.1:13530967-13577045 GCA_035582955.1 Sycophila texana | reverse complement strand
TACCATTGACGAGAGACAGAGCAATATGTGCTAACGCTAATTAATGTTAAAGCCCTGATGAGGACGTTAAATAAAAACGTCGAAACGTCAGCATATTTAATTGCACCAGCAACATTGTGTTCGTCTTGATCATTTCTCTTCCTCCTAATTTACATTTTAATCAAAGCCTGTTTACCCAGCCATCATTTCTCTTTGTATTTTCACAAAATAAAAAAAGAAATCTTATACCCTTATTCTTTATCAATCTCATTACTTCTTAATAACGTCCACTAACAAATTTTGTTTATTTTTTCTTTGCCTAACTCTCTTACACACAATAACGATCGAACCAAATCAATACAGTACACTTACCCTCCTATTAGTCGATTACTTTAATTCCGGAAGTAAAAAAAAAAAAAAATATCCAACACAATAAACTCGATCAATCACCACAATTCTCAAACTCCACCTCCCCTTGCCGCGAAAAATCCGGACAACAAAAAAAAAAAAAAAACGGACACGAGCAGCATACCACACTCGCCAGTTTATTCCGCGCGCTCGCCGCATCAGCAGCAAGCCACCCCGCGTCCCGCCGCGAGACGACAATCGAATTAATCGGTATATATCCACGGCAAATATTACCCCGATCGTCGCGCTCGCTCCCGCCGCTTACGCAGGCGCGCGCGTCAGTGCTTTATTACACGCGGCACGGACTCCGCGGCGCGCATTCCGGTTTTCCGCGCGAGATATGCTCCACGATGGAGGAGGCGCGTCCCGCCATGGTAGCGTCCCGCCGCGGCGGCAGCGCCGATGGATGCGTCGACCGCAGCAGCCGGCAGTCCCCGCGAGCCGCCCGGGCGCACGCATCGCCAGGCAACGCCGCTCCGTCGCGCGCCAAGCAGGGACCGGCCCGACGAGGAAACATGCAGCTCGCGATCATCTCCTGGCTCAACACCGTCGCCTCGACGTACAGTCTCAACGTCTCCTCGACTGTACTTTGCTCACGGTTCTTTTAAAGCTTCTTTAACTAATTGCTGGTGGTGGTCTCCGCTTCTGTAACGCGCTCTCGTGACGCGAAAGAGCGAGCGGGGCTCGGTGCGCGAATGGATTAATTTTTTTTTTTTTTCGGGAGTGATTTTTATTCTTCAATCAGGTGGAGTTGAATTTTTGGATCTTTGGCTCTTTCGTGTTACGGGAGTGTGTATTAACGCGAGTGGGTGTAGATTGTTGGTTGGGAGAACGGGTGGTTGTGAATTGCCGGCAGTGTGATCGTGGTGTTTCTCTTTTTTCTTTTTTTTTTTTTAAACTTTAGCTTGTGGATGAGTTTTCGCTTTGATCGACGAGGAAATTTGCTCTGGTTTGAGAAATTCTGGTTTTGTGTAGTGACAGTTATATACGAGATTTTTAAGTAGGTAAAGCCGCGCACGGTAAGACGCTGTCTGACTGTACTTGGGATTTATCTACTTGCTTGTTTGATAATGCAATATTTGTTGAATGTACCGAATATCACTCTTTTCTCAGGTTTTTACGCTTTTATTTACGTCACTCTGCAATTATTCATTAAGTATGTTTATGATAATATACGCGACCCCTATAACGTTTTGCTACAAAGGTGCTTGTAATTTTGCATTTAATATATTTGTAATAATTTTATGAATTTAACTTGTTGCAAAGTTTGATCTTGAATTTTAAAATATTTAAACTGCTTTTCTTGTATTATTATCATTATTGTTCTTGACAAACCAAAAATTCAATAAATATTTTGCATTGTTGATGACAAACAAGTTTTAATGCGTTCTTCGTAATAAATGGCTTTGCATATTTCTAAAATTAATCAGAAGTGTGAATAGAAATAGGTAAATAATAGATAAATCGCATTTTACAATAAAATTCTGAGAAACTTTCCTGGTGAAAGTGTCAATTGTTACTTGTAAAGTTTAAAAAAAAAATTAATATTAAATTAAAAAACACAGTAATTGTAAAATTGAATCAAGAACCTTCTATCTTTTTAGTTCAATTTCTTATCGGTTTCTTTTTCTTTTTTTATTGTTTTTCTGTTAAAATCCTAGAAATGTATAACACCAATTAAAATTCTTAATAACCAATTCTTCACATCACTGTTTTCACAAATACAATTATTTTCACAAGGAGTTCTTGTGTCCCATAATCCAAAAAAAAAAACTCGACTTAATAACGATATTAAACTCCCAAGCAGAAAACGCAGTTGGAAAATAAATTTCGCACGAGCAATTGACCAATAACCACAGGCTACTAATCCCCGAGCAAGTGTGTGCCGCCTTATCGCTTGAAAATTCGACCGGTTAATTCCTCCGTCTATTTTCGTAACGCACCTATCACCTGTATAAAGTACCCCAGCGCCTATAAATAGACCGCGTGTACAGCGAGTGTCTATAATTAGTCCTCCACTTTATTTTTCCTCCTCTCCAGAAAAAATAAGAAGACAATCTTGCAAAACCTGACGCCCGCGCGGGAAAGCACACCGAGGAGAGAGCCTTTCCTCCTGGCGTCATTCAACGGTTTCCCCGTTGCGCGCGCCGAGGAAACGCGATCTGTTTTTTCGCTGACTCTAATCGGCGCCAACAGTGCCAATCGACCTCCTTACGGGATACGATCGTTACTTTTTTGTTAACCGCTTTTGATCGGAGCCGACATTAATTTGCATGAGGTTCGTGCGACGCCGGACTCGTTATTTGGCACACGCCGGCTTTGTTTGCACTAAATAACGAAGTTCATCGACGCGGCGAAGTCGAGTGTGTACTCAAAATCTGCCGAAAAAAAAAATGATTGCTTCGTTTTCTTTTTTTTTTTTTTGTTACTTATCGGCGCGTAAAAAGGCTTCGATGACAGCCGTAGGAATGCCCCGATTGTGCACACTCGCCGCTAACTCGTCACTTTTTTCGTCACCCTGCCCCCTACCTGAGTTTGCACGGCCAAATCCTGACGGATGCTTTGACTAATCGGCCTTTTGTTCTCCTCTGTTCGTCCAGACTCTGCACCGGACCGACTCGATGGTATCGCTTTGCTACCGCACACTCGCCAGTTACGTCAGCGATGACAACCTTGCAGGACTGCAGAACTTCCTCGAGAACAAAAGGATCCAGATCGACGACCGCGACGAGGTGAGCAAAAAAAAAAAAAATCTTTTTTCTCTTAAATTTTTTCTGGTTAAACGGATGAGAAATGCTGATTGCAACGAAGGGATTCGAGATTGGCTCATTTAGCCGATGGGAACGATCTAGAACGGACGGCCACGAGTCGAGTAGAAAAATTGTTCGCTTTGGTACGTCAATTCCACTCTATTGCGGCAATTCGATGTGATATTGACTATAATAGTTCTTTTTTATGAAGCTGCATGGCATTGAACGTCGAAATATCGAATGAAGAGTAATAATATTTTATCGTGTCTTTTAACTTATTGTTCAATGTAAATTTAGAAGATAATTAAAAAAAAAAAAAAACAAAGAAATTTAATTTATATTTATTTATTATTATCCGCCGTGTGTTTATACCATCAAATCAAGCAAAAGACATTGAAATTTCTAGTCGTTACTAATTTTGATAAAGAAACATTCAATTCTTATTAAACTAAATGTACGCGAATATATTCGTAACATCGCACGCTCCATTCTAAAAATCTCAATTTTATATTTTAATTAAAATCTTCAAATCTAAAAATAGCTCGCTATATTAAAGACCACGAAAAACGTTAAAACAAAAAATACAATCTAATCATCACCAGCACTTGGAATCTCATGTATGTACATCATACAATCGCGCCAGAGTGGCCCCATTGAATTTTCATGTGCGATCACTTGGGCATCCAGACTCAAGGGCGCACGAGCGTATCATTTAATTCACTCTCAATGATGCTCTTTCCACAGAATGGCAGCACAGCCCTCATCCTTGCGGCGAGCCGCGGCAAGATTCACTTCGTCCGCGAGCTCATCAACCACGGCGCCGATGTCAATGCCGAGGACGCGGTAAGTCTCCTATGCTTTTTACTCTCCCTCCTCTCCTCCCCAGGCGGAATGTCGTTGCACCGGCGACTGTGCACACCTGCGGTTGCATCATGTGACGAGTGTCGTTTTTTGCCGCAGGACAATTGGACGGCGCTCCTCTTCGCTGCCAAGGAGGGATTCAACGATGTCTGCACTGAGCTGCTCGAGCACGGGGCTCTTCTCGAGCATCGCGATGCGGTAAGATTTTTCGGTTTATTGTTGAATTATTAAATTAAAAGTTGTACGGACATTATAATATACAGCGACAAAAAAAATGGACAAAAAAACTAAGGATATGTTAAGAATTCTAAGGAAAATGAATTAAATAACATAAATAAGAATTGAATTAAAGAATTAAATAGGGAATTAAAGAGTTGAATATAATTTACACTTTGAATGCGCCGTGCCAATTGTTTTGCGCACGCCAGAGTTCCTTTAATTAAGTATGCTCGATCCAAAGTACAAGGATCTTGAGCTTTTCACATTGTGGGGATGGTCATAGAGCGTCAAGAATTAAATTGATTAGATATCGATAACTATATTGGTTCAACTCGATTTTACGGAATTTCCAATCGACGATGCCTTTGATAGATACTCTTATCTTAAATATTTGATTAATTACCGGTGAATTGTGAGAGGCGATGTTATTATTTGAATAAAAAGAAATGCACTCTCTAAATTTAATCCAGTGAAATCCCACTGAATTTCAGAGCAGTTACATACTTTTGACTGAAAAACAGTCAAATTTCACTGTTTTTCAGTCAAAAGTATGTCAGTGCTTTGAAATTCAGTGGGATATCACTGAATTAAATTTAGAGGGCACCCAATTTTATTGTTTTTAATAATTACTTTTGATTATTAATCGCTTGTTAAACATCGATGCTTTATCGATCGAAAATAGTATAATTGAAAATGACATTTGCACAGGGAGGATGGACGGCACTTATGTGGGCGACGTACAAAGGGCGAACGTCAACGGTGACGTTACTGCTGGCACGAGGTGCGGACGTCAACGCTCATGGAAACTATCACATATCCTCGTTACTGTGGGCAGCCGGTCGAGGCTACACTGAAATAGTTAAGGAACTGCTTGCGTACGGTGCTAAGGTCAATGTCGGCGATAAGGTAAGGATACCTCAAGGCTCTTCCTTTACACTCATTTCACCATATAGCATATCTTTCGAAAAAGTATAGTTTCTTTTTTATTCTCATTGCACGTATTGACGATAGTCTAATGATTGTAAAAGTTCATTCATTCTTTTCTTTACTCACACGTTTTTTTTTTTTTATTTGCTCTTTTTTGTAATTCTATATTTGGATCTGTTAAGTCACTCACGGGTATTACGTACTTAGATTCTTAAAATGGAATCGTTAAAATTAATTTGAATACAAGCGTTCAATTTACGTGTCAATTTAATATATTAATTTGAACGAATTAGTAATTTTGTCAATTAATTATTTTAGTATGGAACAACGGCGATCATTTGGGCCGCTCGAAAGGGCAGCGTGGAGATCGTCGATGCACTCCTCAAAGCCGGCTCTACGGTCGACACGGCGGGCATGGTAAGCGCATAAAGAAAAAAACATCCAACTTTTACAACGATTCCCGTAAAATCTCATGCTCCTTTTTCCATTCCCCAGTATTCGTGGACGCCGTTGCTGGTCTCGACGCTGGGAAATCACGTGGAGGTGGTCCTGCTGCTGTTGGAGCACAAGCCGAACGTCAACGCGGTGGACAAGGACGGCTGCACGGCCCTGTCGATCGCCTGTCGGGAGGGCTTTCACGAGATAGCGAACGCCATGCTGAACGCCGGTGCCTACATCAACATCCAGGATAAGTCTGGCGACACGAATTTGATTCACGCGGTCAAGGGCGGGCACAGGGGCGTCGTCGAGTCCCTCTTGAAGAAGTACGCCGACGTCGACATTCCCGGGAAGGTGCGACTGATAAGTTACATTTAATATTTGCGAAGTTTCTCGCTTTATCCTTGCTACAGAAGTGTCACTGGAATCTTCATCCGTGACTGGTACGATAAGAGTTAATTTGTCTCTCAGCGTTACTTTCGTCACAATTTTTCAGAGAAAAAATTGTACTCACGTCAACTTTCCTTATACACTTATTCTGGTTCACAAAAGATTTTCAAGTGAAAAATCAAAGTGTCTTAATTATCTTTTTCAATACTTTCGATCAAATGATACAAGTACATTAAAAATAAATGTATTTATAATATTATAAAAAAAATGTGCTTTATTAACATTGTAATTGTATCGAAAATAGGACAGAAAAACGGCGACGTACATAGCAGTGGAGAAGGGCAACGTGGCGATACTGAAGCTCCTGCTGACGGCGAATGCGGACCTCGAGATCGCGACGAAGGACGGCGACACGCCGCTGCTTCGCGCGGTGAGGTCGCGCAACGCTGAGATCGTCCAGTTACTGCTGGACAAGAAGGCGAAAGTCTCGGCGACGGATAAGAAGGGCGACACCGTGCTGCACATCGCGATGCGCGCACGCTCAAAGGCCATAGTCGAGATCCTCCTTAGGAATCCGAAAAACAGTCAGTTGCTGTACAGGCCCAACAAGCAGGGCGAAACTCCGTACAACATCGACATCAATCATCCTAAGACCATCCTCGGGCAGATTTTCGGTGCTCGTAAGTTCGATATTTGCGTTGATTTATTTTCGGTTGAAAAATAGACTACCGAGGATACTTAGGTGCTCTCAATTTTTTTTTGTTTATTATAGCGAAGTATAATAATTTATCGGTTGAAAACTTTAATGTTTAAGTATCTTATCAGCACCCGCATATTTAACAGGTGTTTTGAACGAATGATGTCCAATTGAAGTTTATTCGCAATGACATTAAAAATTAGGTGTAAAATTAAAATACTAAATTCAAAGTTCTATAGATTGTGAGCATTAAACAATGCACTAGTTAAATTACGATTATTAACAAATAAATTTTAGTTAAGTTACATTTAAAATAGTAACGTAAGTGTTTATTTTATTTTATTTTGTGATTGATTAACTCACATTATTCATTTTATGAAGTCTACAAACGGTGGCCTTATAATCCATTTAGATAAAGCTTAAATAATAAATAAATATTAATTTAACACTTTTTTTCCTTTCTGTTTTACAGGTAGATTAAATACAAATGAAGATAACGAAAATATGCTGGGCTATGACCTTTACAGCAGTGCACTCGCTGATATACTAAGCGAGCCGTCACTCTCGACACCAATAACCGTCGGTCTTTACGCAAAGTGGGGCTCGGGAAAATCTTTTTTATTGAATAAGCTTAGAGGTATTTGGATTTTCAGTCTATCATTTATTCAATTCTAATCGTTAATGCATACGTTAAACGACTTTTTGTTTCAGAGGAAATGAAGAATTTCGCCCGCCAGTGGCTAGACCCGTGTTTCCAGTTCTCCTCGTTGTTGTTTCTGGTTGTAACGCACGCATCGCTTCTTATCGGAGTCACTATAGGACTAATCTGCCACTCGTGGATAACTGGCCTAATTTCCGGCGCGAGTTTAGTCGTCGTTGTTTATGTTTTCCTCGTGTTGGTTTGGTACGCCAACAAACGGTAAGTCATCCCAAAAAATTATACTCCCCTACGTGAATAATTAGCGAGATATTTAGTAGACTTATCTCACCCAAACCATTTAATAAAAAAAAAAACAATCTACCTTGATCACTTATAAGTATTTCTCTGCTTGTCCCAGGTACGATTGGTATTGGCCGTACAATTTTACGATAGCATTGACGACCAAGCTTAACTCGCTGAAGCTTTTGCTGCAAGTGACCTTCTGCCATCCGCCGGGTAACCAGACGCACGACGGCATCACCATACAGCCGATCAAGTTCTACTTCACGGATCAGACGCGAGTCGGAACCACGACGGCCGGCGAGAATGCAGTGGTGCAGATGGTCGGATCGCTGTATGACTCGATCGAGACCGAATTTGGCTCATTGCCTACCCGCCTTTATCGGGCGTTCAGGCCCAAGCCCGTGAAGGCGACGACCTCCTGGAAGTGGCGGCACCTCTGCTGCTTGCCTTACGTCGCCATATTCGAGTTCTGCTTCGGCAGCTTCCTCGTCGGCGTCACCATTCTCACTATCTTTCTCATTGACGCCTCCTCTGCGACTCCGGAACAGTACGATATCTTATAATTCATTTTGCGCTTGCTTTTCTTACGTTTACAATTCAATTTTAATTCAAAGAATAGTTTTTTTACATGGCTGTCTTGAAGTGGACGGTAAATTTGAATTCCAATTGATAATTTTGTTTTAGTCACGTTATCGATCCTTTTATGGCAAAAGCTATTATGATCTCCATCGCCCTGCTATTAGCCGTGAGCGTGATAGCGAATTTATACACGTGGAGTAGAACGCTGCAGTCGCTTGTATTTTCACAGCGGAGACAATTGAGGCGCCGGATAGCCAAACTCGAGACGCTGAAGAGCGAAGGATTTTTACAAACTCTCAGAAGTGAAGTCAATCTTATGACCGAAATGGTGAGCCTTTTTTGCTCCTCTCTTTTAAATATAATTGTTATTTTGATTTTTAAACAAGTGCTTTAGACAACAAATTTCGAGTTACATTAACTCTTGTAAAAACGCTCTAATTTTATTCATAATTGTGCACGTCCTGCTTAAAATGATTCGATTTTTCTAATACTATTTTGTTTTACAGGTCAAGTGCCTAGACAGTTTTACAGCTCAAAAAAGCAGACTGGTTGTGATTGTTGATGGTCTTGACAGTTGCGAGCAAGACAAGGTGCTACTGGTGCTGGATGCTATTCAAGCCTTGTTTAGCGATAACGGGTGCCCGTTCGTTGTTATTTTAGCTATCGATCCTCACATTATATCAAAGGTGCGTGTATGCGAATATGAAAGTCGATAACATATGACGCTTATTTAAATTTGATTATTGACACACAACCTTAAACATTTTTTTTACAAAACATTTATCTTCCGATAAAAGTAATTTCAATGAAGAAATTTACATTCTACAGTTTTTTTAATGATAATAAATATGTAATTTTTAAAGGCGGTAGAAGTAAATAGTAGGCGACTCTTCACGGAGTCGAATATTGGCGGCCACGATTATCTGCGCAACATGGTTCACCTGCCGTTCTACCTGCAGAACAGTGGCCTCCGGAAAGTGAAGATAGCTCAGCAGACGGCTCAGCACAGTATCAAGAAGACCACCTGGAGCGAGGCAGAGGAGGGTGTAAATTACGCGACGACCAATCCAATGCACCGCTCGGTGTCAAATCGTCGCCTGAGCACTGAATCCGGCGTCATGAACAGCAACGAGAAACTCAAGCCGCCTAGTCGCAAGGGTAGCAGAAAAATGAGACTCAGCGAGTCAATAGCCAGCAGTATCGGCAGCAATCTGAACCGGTTAGGCGGAGCGCAGGATTTAAACAAAATGTTACTCACCGATGATTACTTCAGTGATGTCAATCCTCGCAGTATGCGTCGTTTGATGAATGTTGTTTATGTTACAGGTAAATTTCTTGTAAAAAGAAAACATATTGAACACCAGTCAGCCTAGAAATTTATACATTTTTTTATTTATTTACATTCTAGGGAGATTGTTGAAAGCATTCCAAATCGATTTTAACTGGTATCATTTAGCTAGTTGGATCAATATTACTGAACAATGGCCATTTAGAACGTCTTGGATGATTTTGTATTATGATTCATGTGAAGAGAATCTTGACGATTCAATGTCATTGAAAAGCCTCTATGATAAGTTAGTAATAAAACTTTTTATATATACAATTTATTTAAAAACAGACAATTAAACATTAAATAATAAATAAAAAAAAAATTGAACACTATAAACAATATTTTTTCTTTTTATCACAGAGTACGCCCCCAGATTCCAATCTTCAAAGACGTTCAGCCCTTGCTGGAGATGGACCGCGATGAACGCAAACTGGACGTGTTCCTCACGTTCCATCGCTCGAGTCTTCTGGTAAGCGACATGAAGATCTTTCTGCCGTTCACGATAAACCTCGATCCGTACATCAAGAAGAAGATCAAAGAGGAGCAGCAGAGCCTGGATGAGGATGGAACTCAACAAGCTGCCTTCAAATGGGGCGGCGCTCTGCCGGTGAGCAGCGTCCCCTCGGCTGGCGAATCCAGCTGGATGAACCGCAGTGCCGCAGTTCATCGCCACTCGAGGATGTCGAGGACAAGCGGCCATCAGGCTCTGCCTGGTCCAGGGCCACTGGCAGCTGCGCCTGGACCATGGCCTCATCTCAGGCCAGGCTATGAGTGGCTCATACCGCAGTGGCCGCATATTGGTCTTCCGCAAATGGAGCCAGTACAGAAACCCCTATCCGCTGTCACGAACTTACCGGTGAGACGAGGAGGCGGTCAAGTATGCGATTTTTGCAGATTTTTATTTTTATTTTTATTTTATTTTTTATCTATATTTCTGCATGATATTCAAATTGCTTGCTTCAATATAACAATTTACTTATACTTTTCACGATGTTAACTGTTGTCATATTATTTCAGTCGGATATACTGGACATCAAACTTTCTCATCTGTCAGTGGACGGTTTGTGCGATTTACTTGACAAAATTCAAGATATTAATCCAAATCAGTCGTCGCACTATAAGGATATAATTAAAGAAAATAATATCAGTGGAAGGGTGCTCCTTCATTGTGATTTGCCAGAATTGAAAAACGTCAGTATATAAAAAGAGATATAATTGAATATTTAATGTTGAAATATCAAACGAAATGTGACATTAAATACATTTTATTCGATGTAGGTGATGAGAATGTCTTTTGGAGATTGGGAACTTTTTCGCATGGTGATTGTTTCTTTGAGAGAACACGAATTGACTAGCATAACAACACAAGAAGAGGGGCCTCGAAGCGTCAGATTTATTGTGGGGACCGATGAAAATATTCGAAAAGGTAGTTAAAGTTACTGAAATCCTTCTTTGTATTTCGACTTTTTAAAATTTTCATATTAATATTTCTGCGTTCGTTTGGCTTGCAGCAGAACACACATCACAAAATAATTCTGCTAGGGTACCGGTGATCGTTGAAAAAGAAAAAAGCATTACTAGAACGGATGGACCTCCACGAAGGGATCCAAATAAACAATCAATAATGGAAAAACAGGTAAGGATTACATTTGTATGAGTGCTATTTAAATCAAATTACTAGTATTAGCTTAAAGTGGTTCTACTATAGAATTCACCCTTTTGAGTTAAAAAATACACATTTGTTATAGAAACAAACTAGGAGCAAAAAAAATGTTTTCTATACCACGTTAAAAGCACAATAACCACTATAATTGACAGAGCAATATTAAAAAAGAGATCTTTAAAAAAAATTACTGAGAATTTGATAGAGAATAATTTCAATTTATCTAAATTCTTAGCGTAGTAAATATAAGTACTCATATCACGCCAAAAATCACTGATCACAAGTTCTACTTCTCTCATGCACGCACGGATTTACTAAACTAAATCTCACAGCTCCAGGTAAGATACTATAGCGTGTGCACTTACATGTTTTTCTTTTCCTTACAATGCGTATAAAAAACACAGTAGGTGTTTTTGACGTGCACTTTAGATCGCTTCACGTATATTCTTAGGCAAATTGTTAACCAGAGTATATTGGTGTGTAATTTTAAGCAACAAAAAATAAGTAAATAAATAAATTGATGAGGTAATGACTGCGTTGTAGGTGACGCTGGAGGAGCAGATGATCTGCGGCGCGCTGCAAACGCTGAACGAAGAGGCGTGCGAGGACGTGCTGGACGTGCCGGTCTCGCCGGCCATCGTCCCCACGGACTCACTGCCAGGTGAGCCCAGTTCTCTACCGCTTACACTGCCCTTGGTCGTAGTCCAAGAGCCACCGAGATCCGACCAAAGCCCTGACTCCGTTAACGAGTGCGCCACGGATCTTTAAGACACCCGCATGTAGCGTAACGCCGATGAAAGTTATATTACTCACCTCGACGGTTGAGCGCACGTGCACTGCCGAACGAATTTGTACGCCTTTAACTTTTGTAGCTGCGCGCGATATTTTTCTTCTTTTTATTTATTATTATTATTTTTTTTTTTTATCAGAAATGTTGCGTGCTATCAAGTCCTGGTTCAGTATATGAATTGTTTTTTTCACAACGACGTGGTAAAGCAGAATACGACTTTGATAACTTTTTAATAACTTAAAATGCATTACTTTTGTACTGTTTTATTTAGCGCAAAAAATTATATTGTTGATGAGCCTTTTTTAAGATGTGCTACAGTGAAGTATTTCTTTTTTTTAATGCGTAAGAAGTAGCTATTGTACTTTCATAAAGTACTCTTTTTTTTTAATTTAGATTTTAATCTCTCACTTAAGTGCGAGGGTGATTTATTGAATGATGAGTATTTTAAATTATTAAAAAGTTATTGATAACTATGTAAAGATTTAACGCATATTAAACAATGCCATTTTATAAAGCTATTATAATTTTTGATAGTGCTGCTGAACATACACGAATTTATTATAACTCATTGTTGCTTTTATAAGCAAAAAAAAAAAAAAGAAAAAAAAATTAAAAAAAAAAATAGTAACTGTCCGCGTTTGCAGCATTTCAAAGCAAAAACAGTTTAATGTAGTTTCCACAATGAAATTATATAGCTTTCACTAAGCGTCTTACTGCGATAAGTAGCGAATTTTGTACAAAATTATACTGTTACGTGATTGAAGCTTGAAAATTCACGATGATAATATATAAACGTTGCCATTGAAAAGCTGTAGCTGTAGTTTGTACATAAAAGCGTTTATTTTTACGCCATATGTATAAAAAGTGTTTAAAAAATATAAATGTTGTTTGATGCGTTATGGACATCGCGTACTTTCAACGAGTATGCCAGTAAGTCCGAGACGCCGGGCTTCCACGCCATCCCGACGTCTCAATCTGCATAAAGTACCTATTGTAGACAGTATGAGCTTGTTTAAAAGCGCCACGTTCATTTAAAGAACTGTGATATACGAATTTAAGCGATGATTCGAAAGAAAAAAAGCCTGTATACGTCTTTAAAATTGTTCCTCTGATTGATCTCTGTACCGATGAGACCGTCTAATGATGATTGTTGAAGTGTAGTTTATTATGTAGAGTGTCTGTTGAATTATTTTTTTTTTTGTAAATGATTTGTCCGTTTGGATGGTACGGCTTAATGATAAGATAAAAAAAATTGGTAGCTTCGGTAAATTTCGAACTGCTCTTGTTGATGATTTTTATTGACTCATTTTTTTTTCCTCGTCGAGTTCGATGATATTTTTGTAAGATACGCGAGAGCGTGTATAAACGCTGTTGATGAACAAAAGTATTATATATTATAATAACCATAAAAGTGAATGGCAATAAAGCATTACTGTGAAAACATGACTTGTTGTACTTTTAAAGTTTTCGTTTGATTAAGAAAAAGTAATATTTGTTTTTAATCGAGTGATCCGAGGTGCGACGGACGTCAGGGCAGGTCTTAAAGGCAACGGACTATAAGTAGTGCACTGAAGTTTAATTTACTTGTTTTTTCCTTTCTTTGTAATTTTTTCTTCCTTAACTTTTAAGTAACTTTTTCTTTTAGTAACTGCCCTTTTCTCATTATCGCATGTGTATATATTAAAATTAGCACTTTCCTTTATCTTTTGTAATTAATACTTTATTCAATTAATAATCAGCCTTATATCTTAACATTATATAGTCACTTTATATACCCTTTTGTGTTCTTTTACTTTACTGTCTCTGACAAAGTAGCATATCTCGTAAACACTATAATCTATAAAAAGCTAAACAGCAACGAGCTTCCATGACCTGCAAAAAATAAGCAAACAGTACAAACAAAAAAACTGCAATCATCCTTCTTCTCCAAGTCCCACTACCCAAGACTTCTCACTCCAAAAAAATGCATGCAGCTTTCGCTTTGCACGTAAGTAGCCGGGATAGTGTTCCCACACATCCCCTTTGTAATACAATAAAGAAAATGCCGAAACTCCACTGTCGTTCCTCAAATTCCAGGTGAGAGAGCTCGCTCCCGAGCTTCCAGCGTCTGCCAAGACACGGACTACGTGATTCTCCAGTCGAACCCGCTGCTCTCCTGGGTCCCGGTGTCGGACGAGCCGGGCGACGACGAGTCCAGCACCGAGTCCTCCCTGGACTCCGTCAGCCTGCCGGCCATCATCCCCCGCACCGGCTCCCAGCGCAGCCTCAGCTCCCGCTGCAGCGTCGTCTCCAGCTGCTCCGCCAACCACTACAGGACGCCGCCGCAGCAGCCGCGCGCCCGCACCACCGCCGCCCGACGGCCCTCCTCGCTCCTCGTCTCGCCGCCCACGTCGCCGAGCGCCGTGTCGCGCGCCCGCGTCGCCGTCGAGGGCTACGGGAGCGTCGGCGACCTGCAGCACGGCGCCGTCGTGCGCCACTCCACCTCCTCCCTCGCCGAGGAGCTCACCATCAGCATCCCCGTGCCGGTGGGGCCCACCGGCAGCCGCCTCGGCAAGCTTGGCCGCCTGAAGGACCGCCTCCTGAGCAGCGGCGGCGGCGGCGCCGGCCTCCCGAGCACTGGCCTGGAGGACAGCGACGGCGAGTCGACGCCCCTCGTCTCGGAATTATCGAGTCCTGCCCATTCGGGCTCCAAGCCCTGTAGCCCAGGCACCGAGAGCAGCGACTCCGCCTCGCCGGGGCCGCGCCGCGGCGGCGACCAGTCCAGCCTCGAGGGCCTGGAGCTGAGCGCCGACCCCCACAGTCTGGTCGTCCGCGAGTCCGTCTCGTCCGCGAGCGGACGGGGACTCGCCCGGCAGAACGCCCAGGACTGGGAGAACCCCGAGACGCCCGTCTGAACTCTCAAGGCATTTAGTTGCGAGACTCGAGTGGAGATTTTTTTTTTTTTTTTAATGGACCTACTTGGATTTTGTTTTTCTTTTCTTTTTTTTTTTTTTTTTTTTTTTTTTGATTGTTTATTGATTTAGTCGTAAGGTCGGGTGCGTTGAGCTACTCGAGGTTTGCTTGCTTATCGAGGCTGTTCGATCTCGATCGAATGTTTGATCTTGCTTGTTTTACTAAGGTCACGTGATTTTAAACATTCTTGATTCGTGCGAAACCTTTTAATGTGGTGCGCGAATTGTACACTGTCACAAATCTTATTTTAGTATGATGATTAATGTAATTATTACCGTTTTACCAGCACCTGTAGCTTGCGCATGGCTACGGGCCGTTTTGCCATTTTGAGCTTTACGATGGAGAACGTTCGAGGATCTCTGTAGAAATAAAAAACGTGTAAGTAAGGATTTTATGGAAAACGTCTGCGACTTAATCTACGCTACTACTTAATTTACCTCACCATGACATTTACATCTACTTACTTAAAAAAATTTAATTTCGTATGCAGAACCGACGAATTTCCGTCGCATAAGTCGAGAAGGCTATAAACAGAATGATATTGCTCTTTTTTTTTAAGTTAAGAATCGCAGTGGCGAATGTTTTTTGTAAAATTCTTACGGTCGATATTTTTAACGATCGTAAAATAAACATTTCTTCCAAGAAAATTAATCGCGAGTAGGGTATCCGCTTTCGAACGGCTCTTATCGACTTAGACGATCAATTAATAAAAATGTGTTGTGCGAATCGTCGGAGTTTTACGAGAGGCGTTAGTTGTTCAATTTTTAGGCGCGCTAATGATAAGCGTTGTATCTACACGACGGAGCATAGATAATGCGATGTGATTTGATCGTAACTATGACGTGTACATACTTAATCATTTTTAGGTACAATTGTATAACATTAAACGACGGCAGTATTACTTAGTGAACGGTTTGTGCCTTACTTAATGATAATATAAATTTGATCTTTTCACTTATGATTGGAATTCAACCAATTATTTTAACTGTTAAAGAAACTATCGTATTTTTGATAATTTTATTTGAAAATAATGAAGTTTTTTAAACACTTGGTTGAAATTCGAATACTTGCGTTGATCGATCAAATGTTACTTGTATGCTTGAATTATTATAATTGCAACTATCTTTAATGAAACTATTTTTGAGATTTTGCCATATTTTACATGTTTAATCGAACAATAAAACGTATCAACAATTGATTGAAGCTAAATTTAATCGAATTTTAAATATATCGAAACAACTGAAATGAATTTGTATTAGAAAATATCCACGATAAAAATATTTTTCGAAAACCTGCGACATATTAATATACGTAAAAAGATTTAGTGAGCGTATATAAAACGATTGCAGATGATAAGATTGTAAAAGATCTATTTTAGACAAGAATGTGTTTGTTTTTTGTTATGGCACTTTTATTACTTAAGCTGTTATTCAAATGATCCCGCCAAAATGCGAAAAAAATGTTACCAGTGGCGCCGTCGTACGGCCGTCGCGGCTATACTTACCAGATTTCGAAAAAATTCCAAAAAAAAACGACGGTTGCACCATTTTCTTCGTGAAAAGTTAATTATTTAAGGGACGTACAGTAGAATAGTGTTTAAGTTACTGCATACTACCTAAAGAATAGATAATTTCTTACTTAAAGAAGTCTACTTAATAAAAGAAAAAATGGCAAATGTGTATCGACAACCGATTTGCTCTCTCGAGCCGAAAATGCAAAATACCGTGATCATCGGTGTTATCATTCGGAGCCAAAATTCTAAAATAATAGACACAACAAGAACAAGATGTAAGTTTTATGTCATGATTTTTTATTATTTTTGAATTCTTTAATAAATAATTTTAATAAACAACTATAGATTCATTTATTTCTTACACTTTAATCCGCGAATACGTTTTTATACCTACCCTGAATAAGAGGGTTAACCACTGCTAAAACATTTCAATTTTATAACTATTTAAGTTTGTCACACGTAAGGAGAGAGCTAAAAAAAATATATATTTTAGATAATGTAGGATCAAGAGCTGTTTGGAATTTCACTCTTAGGGATTCGGTTGACGACTTCATAAACGTGACAGTGTGGGGCTCCGTTGAGTACATCAACAAGATTTTCACTTCCTTTCCACACGGCACCGTTGGTAAGCTACATAAAAATTTTTCAACCGGAGAATGAAGAATCTATTTTTTAAACACGACAGAATTTCATTCGAAGGACTAAAAATCAAATTATTGTCAATCTATTATTTGAAATTTGCTAACATCACTCATCGCTCAAACAGTGGAATTGATCAACGCTAAAATAACGGAGCGCAAGGTTGATGATCCGAACGAGATTTACGTGCCCTCGGTAACCAGTCCCCTGACGTTGACCTTGAACCAAAATTCATCCCTCATCCAAAAGCACGACAGTCCGGCGACTGTGCGCTACCAGAGTCTACTCAACGTGCCCACGAAGAACCCTAACGGAGCTTACGACTTGGCTTATATATTCAACAATATCGATGCGCTTAAAAATCAGAATGTCGACGTGTTCGTAGGGGTAACATTCGTAAGTACTTTTCGACGCGTATAAATTTTTACTGAAACTTTTGAATAATTATTTATACTGATTATTTAATACATTAATGCATTAATGATTGTGTAAATGAACATTTTTAATGGGTATATATAAATAATTATGTTTTATAAATATTGCAGGTAAGTCAAACCCGCGAAATAGTAACGCGCATGGGCGAGCTTTCGAAGATTCGCGAGTTTGAAGTGAGCGACGCGTCAACCGAGCAAGTCGTGTGCTTGACGCTTTGGGACAGCGAGTGGATAAGAATGGCAGACAAGTGGGAGCCGAAGAAGACGGTTTTATTCTTAGCCGACGCACTGGTCGCCTACAATGAAAGAATGAAAAAATGTTCATTGACTATCGGTACTGTTTCACTGAAAAATTTAGAATTTAGTAAAATAATGACAGTTTTTAATTGGCAATTTGCAGCACGAAAGACCATCATAACGGAGAACCCGGATATGCTGGAAACTGAGGCGCTGAGGGTGTCAATGAAAGCGAGACCTGACATCGGATCAACGTCTCGCTATTCCGTTCCAAATCGTAATATTGATAAAATAATTTTTCTGCATTTATTTTTTATGTAAAAAAAATTAATGTACTGATCGATGCACATTTACCGTAGCTAATTCTATTACTAAGCAAATGACCATTGGTGAGATAACGGATAAATTGAACTGCGCTGTCTCGATTTCTTCGGATGAACCGTTTCAATTGTTGGTCATTGTACACGCAATGGTAGACGATATAAATCTTGATTCTGACGATTTAGGACTAATCAGCTCCAGATGGTATGATTGTCTGCAACGTTTCTAATAATTTTACTAGTACAATAAATGTAGTAAGAATAATAAAAAAAAATTCTGTTAATTTTCAGTGCCAAGTGCAAACGATTAATTACAAACGGAAATGATTCTTGTATGAATTTAGAATGCCCGTTTGGAAGTGGATTAAAAACTCCCATGAACGTCGTGAGCTTGAACATTTCTATGAATTTGAAAGACGACACTGGTTATCTGATCGGCTGTCACTTGAGAGACACCGCAGCTGAGCAAGCTATTGGGGTTACCGCGGACGTATTAAAGGTAAATTTTTATCGTAATGAAAATTACTCGATAAGAAAGATATCATTTTAAATTGACTAACTTGAACGGTAGGAAATGACGAAAGATCAGAGAAAAAGACTTAAGGAAAAATATTACAAGCAGCTGTGCTCTGTGCGTATGCAAATAATTGGCCCGAGCATGACTTCATCGCTTCAAAAACCAGTTTACAATATTTTGGCAATCAATCGTTTTGAAGCTGAAGATGAAGATGATCTGCAGTTCGAGCCGCTTAACGTCGATGAGTTAACTGAAGCATACGATTAAATTTTATTGATACTATACTGCAGCAGACACACCTTTACTATGAAATTTAGTCAATCGTTTATTGTTGAAAAAAGAGTTCCGTTTATTTTATATATAGTTTATATAATTTTTTGCAAAGGAGTAATTCTAATTGTTACATATAGATTTAGGAAAATTATTATTTATATGTATATATAAGAAAAATAACAGAAGACGTAATAAATTAATCAGCTTTTATTTATATGCATATACCGGATTCTTGAAGAATTTTCTTTTTGACGTTACCAATGTCTGGTGGGTTTAACTATTTTTATTTTTTCATTTTTATTCTCTGGCAATCCAACGATACATTTTGTCCGGAAAATATTAAAGTACAAATTCCCTGTCAATTTAGCAGTGAAATCGTTATTTTTCTTCAAACAATCATACAAAGCTTCGTCGCACCTACATTGAGACCTATAAAACGAATTAAAAACAATTGAAGTTCTTGTTTTAAAGAACAAATAAAGGTAGCAAAAACTCACGTTGTGTACACAGCTTTGTTTTTAAGATTGTACATCTCGTCTCCAGCTCTTATGTAAACAGGGCAGTGGTCGTGAGATCGACAGCATCTAAATAAGTGAATATTTAAATAAATGACAATTTTTGTAAATTTACGTTACTACTATAAAATTACTAATTTAAGGTGTATGTATCTACCTATCGATATTGCGTAATTTTCCCAAGTCGTGGAAGCCTTTAGCAATGTTTCCAGTACCACACCATTTCGTTCCTGAAATTTTATGATAGAATAAAAATTTATAAAAATTTGTAAAATAGCAGTATTGAAACAATCTAAATAAACAGAATAATAGGCTATTATTTCGGTATTCGTACCTGGAACAATGATATGTACACCCGAGTTTCCTTCTTCAGATGATTCAGGCTCTTGCGTTGTGTCTTCAGTACCGTTGTCATCCAAAGAATCGCATTCTTCAATTAAATTCATCATTTTGTCCATCAGCACTTCTATTATGTCAACTTTGAAAGAATTTTTTAATTGGGAAATAGCTTCTTTTTGTTCTTCCTCGCCGCTAACGAGAGTAAAAAATTAGTAAAACTGTGAAACTATATACTGCAAAAATGTAATACTAATTTACTCGTTCAAAAAAATTTATATTTTAATTTTCGTATACTTACTAAATATCCATACATTCACAACGTCGCGCTTTGTTATCAGCTGCTCCTGAATCTCTAATAACTATTGTATGCTCATAGTGAAAAATTTCTCGCTTCTCATCATCTTTCAAATTGGAGACATTTGGAATTCCTTTAAATTCGCTTGATACCGATACTAAGACTGAAATTGTTACTAGCGATGCTGTAATTAGCTTCAACATGATGCTTGGATTTAAACTAATTTTTTATCTATTTTACAACTGTATAACTTAGAAAACTTTTAACTAAACGCTGATACGAAGCACTGCTTCGAATGTTCAATTTTGGTAACGATTCCCAATTATAAAGGATCGGTAAATTCAAAGATTTAATGATGTACATTATAATTATTTGTTTTGAATATAAGTGGATTATTTTATTATTTTACGACGAATATAAAACAGGTAATTTCCATTTAATCC
This sequence comes from Sycophila texana, assembly GCA_035582955.1. NCBI lineage: Eukaryota > Metazoa > Arthropoda > Insecta > Hymenoptera > Eurytomidae > Sycophila > Sycophila texana. The sequence goes on along the minus strand of JAWWEN010000020.1, from coordinate 13,556,594 downwards.
GTATTAAAAGTTAAGATTTGATAACAAAGAGCGTCACTGTCAACTGTGCTAATATATTTATGGATTATTGATGACACATTGCGATTTTGATTTAAATTTTTCAGTTGCTCATAAATAGGAAATAAGTGTACAGATAATTGCTTACAAAGTAAATTTTCCCGGCATTAATTTTGTCAATTTTCAATCTTAAATGTGACCTTCGCATAGAAAAAACTTGAGCATTCGCAATTGTACAAGTATCAAAGGAGAATAAGAAAATATTACAAAATAAGTATTTTAATACTGTTTTTATTAAAAATAACTATAATTAGTATGTGCAAAATATGTATATATTTTATCTTTACGATATTCGATCGGTCTTCATAAAAAGACTACCATATTCTAGTAGCCGGAACAAATTTCATTGCTCCTTCTTCTGGTTTCTCGGGTATTCCTTGAACACATTCTGGCCTTGCAACATAAAAGTACAGATTTCCTATTAATTTTGCTGACCAGCCATTATCTTTCTTCAGACAATCGTAAAGATTTTCGTCGCATCGACAGTGAGATCTGCAAAATTAATCGACTCGAACAATTAATGTTTTGTAACTCATTATTCAAAAAACGATAAAATAAAAAGAAAATAATTCATTACTTTGTGTATACAGCTGTATTCGTAAGATTGTAAGCTGTGTCTTTGGCGAGGACTTTGATGGGGCATAAGTCGTGAGATCGGCAGCATCTGAAAAAATCGAAATTATTTTACATACATTCAGCTAAGAATAATGAAAATTTTCGTTTCATTATAATTACTATTTAATTTACCTGTCGACGTTTCGAAGCCCACTCAAGTCGTGATAACTTTCAGCAATGTCACCGAAGCCGCACCAATTCGTTCCTACAACCGAACAATAGCGATTACTCGTCGTAATTACAGTCGACTTGTTTAAACTCGTCCACTAACACTAATACCCATATTCAAAATTTATAAGCTGCATATTAATTAAAATTCTCACAATACCTGGAATGATTCCATTGAAAATTGGATTTTCTTCGGAAATCGAAGGAACAGTCGTTTCCTCGCCATACTGTGGCCACGACGGATCCGGTGTTGCAGCTACAAAATTGTCGTCAATGGCATCGCAGCCTTTCAGTAAATCCATCACCTCATCCATCGACACTTCTTTCCAATCAAGATTTAACTTTTGCTTTAATTCATACAAAACTGTTATTGCTTCCTCACTTTTACTATAAAAATGATTGTACAAGGAAAAGAACATTATACATTAATTTGTCAATATGTAATGCATTTTTTATTTTTTTTATTTTTAATAATACAAATTTTTTAAAGTTTACTTACTAAACTTCGAAGATTTCACATCTCCGGTATTTGCCATCGTCCTTTCCTGAATCTAGAATGACGATGCTTTGCTCGTAATGAAAAATCTCGCGCTTCTCGTCACTCTGGAGTTGCTCCAATTCCGGAATTCCTTTAAATTTGTACAAAGCCAAAGTTCGAAATTCCAAGGCGCCGTGAGATCTCGTCAAAAGATTGACGATTTCATAGCGATCACTCGCTACCGACGCCAACGTCAACGACAATGCCAAAAGTTTTAACATGATGCTCGTAAGGATTCAAGTGAATAATTACTCTGCGAAGGAATTCAAAGAGTTATTTTTTTAATTATATATACTCGAATCGTCGATACTCGCAGTGAAGTGATAATGCGCTATCAGAAATACGGTGCAATATAGATATAACTATCACTTGATGTGATTCTTATTGACCTAAAGTATATAATTTATACAATATAAAGAAAATTGGACTGGCCAATAGTTTGCTTAAGAAACTACTTTGTGGGCACGAACGTTACGTTTGAATTTATGCGTTTTTAAACAAAAGAAATATTTTTCCACTCCAGTATTTGTTTTGCGTGTATATTTCCAACGTGTTCCGATTGTAAAGTATAATAATAACTTTAATTATTTCCACTATGTGTAATATTATCGTAGTTGACTTCAGACATATAAAAGAGTAGGTATGTCACCTGCGTCAATACCATATATATTCCTGATTGTTTCATTACTTAAATTAACGTTTGGCTGTTGTGATATATTAGTTGAACGGTATGTACTGCGGTGTTTATTGGAAGAAAACATTGCTTTTCATAATATAAGTTTCCATTTATAGTAAAATTTTGATTTTTTTTTTCTTATCTAACATAAATAAAATTCGATTGCGTTTAAGGGAAACTCTCCAACCATTTGTCAGTTCATTAAACATTATAATAATTGCTTGACAAGGCAATTTACTCGTGCGAGATAACAAAATTCGTTGGAAATTAAACAATCACGAGTTATACCGACAATTTTCAATTTTTTATCGGAATTTTTATGACATTATTGAATCTTTGAATTTTTTTTCTTATTCGAAAAGTCGTATTTACATAACATTATAAATATTAATTTTTTTTTTTTAAAAAGGCTTGATATGTTTGTATTACGTCTGAAGATAAACTGCGATATTATAGAATAGTAGAATTACATCGTATTATTTAATTTGTCTATCTATCGGATTATAAGTGTACATATCAAATATTGGTTCAATTAAGTAATATAAAATTTATGCTATTTAAATATGTTTATAAAACTATAATTATATGAATTTAAAGTAAGCTTTATTTGCATTAAAGAAATAAAATTTTTTTTTTTAATTTTTTATCGAGTTTTTGTTAAAGCACGTTTGCAATTTAGTTCTATAGTGAAAAAATCGTATATTAGTCACATTGGAAAGAATGCAGATAGTAATTAAAGAAAGTTTCAGCTGCGAAAATATTTCAACAGTTTTCCAATTCGTTGTTCGCTAAATTGAAAATACAGTTATGATAGTAGTTGCATTGTTAATTAATAGCAAGTGCACTATTAGTAATGAGAACAATTATTTCTTATGCAAGCAAAACGTAAGTAAACAAAACCGTAATTGTTATTTTTATTCTAGTAAATATGCCAGTAAAATATATAAATGTGATGTGCACATTAGCAAAAGAAAATTCTCAATCGAGTACATTTAAGCTGTCAAATTAATTAAAGTACACTTTTAAACTGAATTCATGTTATAGTTTCTATAAGTATTTTTTTTTTTCAGAAAGAGTGTAAATCGTGTACTATATTTTTTAGTAATATTTAACGATTTTTAACTTTAAATCCAATAAAGATTTTTTAACTTCACGAGTCTCACATTACAGTTTTTTTTATTATACTTTATTTTTTAATTTTAAATGTGCTTGCACTACTTTTAATTTCTACGTATAAAATTTAGTGTAAATTGTTATTATATTACTAAGATTCGTATATTTTTTTTCAGCTTTTGCAATAAATAAATAAAATTTATGATTTAAATAGATTTATAATAATCATGGCAATTACCGAGAGGAGGTAAATATATAACATGCTGAATCACAAATTACGAGATCCAGGGATATTGAACACACTCCTGTTTTATAGAAATTTAATTTAGTTATTCAAACACAAATTATTCAGCTAGTAGAATTGCACTTATCTAACTCTTTTAAAACTTAAAAAAAAATAGATCTTATGAAGGATAAAATCCAATGGAAATTACTAATGACACATGAGCACTTCGGTTAAATATTTCCTACTGCCTTTTCAGACATTCTTTTTTAACATGAAACTTAGTGCAATTAGTTATCAAGTATATTATCATAAGTGTACTCATAATACAATAAAAAAGTCGCGATATGAGTTAATAATAATTGGTTTATTGCATTAGTTTTATGAAATAATTAAAAAACTATTACTGAAAGCATTTGCGTCAGAATGCATTAATTAATATGAACTTGAAATTGATCAATAATTTTATAAATCTTTTTGTTTTCTGAGAAATACATTTTATTCCAGATTCAATCATAATGGACACTTTGTTAATTTGAAAACCCATTTTAAAAAAGTTTAAACGTTCTTCTGCCGATGACGAAGTGAGTAAGTTACAATTACAAAGATCGTGCCGTAAAATTTCCCGTTCTTTCCGAATCTCAAATTCTCAAATAAAAAATAAGGGTTCTAAATTCTAATTTTCAAACTCAGCAGAAGACAAACAAGATTCAAGTTAGGGCATGCAGAGGCCGCGCCTGTAGCTATGATACAGTTGCATATAATTAACCCCAAAGGAGAAAAAAAAAAAAGCAGCCGATCTTGTTTGCGGACTTCAATTGTAAAAAACTTCCGCACATTTTATTCTCAAATTATTGATTGTTGCTCCGAAAGAAAAATAAGAAATACATTTGTTTATATTTTCATTGAACGCATCGGGTTTTGTATTATACTTTGCGTCTGTTCGACAAGTATCTATAGCTAGTATATACATATATACACGTTAAGCTCCTCGAATGGAAAAAGAGCTCGCAAAGAGTTTATAGCGCGCGTTTGCCAGTGGGAAAAGTATAGCGCCAGAGTGTACAGGTATAATAGCCAGCCGCGCGAGCAGAGTTCGGGAAGCGGCACAGAACTGCGATATAAGAGACGTGAGCGTACAATACGAGAGCTTCGTACGGAGGAAGAATTAACGAAGAGCCGCCGCTCCGATCCTCCGGCGACCGTCGACTTGGTGCGCGCGAATGTCAGTGTCGGGGTGTGGGTGCGCTCTGTGATGCGGCTTGAATATTTCGGCGCGCCCGCCGCGACTCTGCCGTCATCGCTGAGGCGGCCGCGGCCGCCGAGTGCCGCAGACTCCTCGTCGACCTCCGCCGCCGCTCCGTTAATCACCCCGAGTTTCCGTCGGGGATCGCGCGAGATCCCGGGGACGCGGTGCAGCCACAAGCAAGGACCCTGAAGGAGCCTCGGCCGCCACCGCCGCTCAGCATAACATGGCAGCCCACAAGACAGGTGGGCAAAACGCCCGCAAGAAGGTGCAGGTACGTGTCTGTCGAGCACTGCTCCAGGTCTTCCAGGTTGCGTGGGAACTCGAGGGGGGGCTGCCTCTGGTGACCTTGCTGATAGGTGCTCGCAAAAAACTTATCGGTTCTGATTTGGGTATTTTCGCGGATTTGAGTAGTTGTAGTCTTACGTGTAGCTCTTTGGTATGCCACTTTGATATCTGCACGTAAACATAATCAAACTTTATGGAGGGGTCTTAACTTTCGTTGGGAATTCATGCAGACTTGTGCTTGCGTCGACAAGCGAATGATTAAGTATAAAGGAATGGTCCAAGGGCTTGAGATACATTTATTTTTTATATATTTTATGAACAATTGTTAAATTCTTTTTTTAAAGGTGTCCATGGTTATAAGAGACGAGAAAGAGAAAAAACATCGAGCTGGAGTGAATTCACTCCAGTACGATGCAGTACTTCACAGACTCTATTCGGCGGGAAGAGATAGTATAATTAGGATATGGAACTGCAAAAATATGAAAGATCCTTATATCGATTCTATGGAACATCATACCGACTGGGTGAATGATATTGTTTTATGCTGTGGAGGCAAAAACTGTAAGTTCTTATTTTTCTGGATAGGACTATTCAACTGAACTGAACAAAATTGTTTAATAAAATCTTTCTTTTTGTATCAGTGATTTCAGCCAGTTCAGATACTACAGTTAAAGTGTGGAATGCACATAAGGGATTTTGTATGTCTACATTAAGGACTCACAAGGACTATGTAAAAGCTTTAGCATATGCAAAAGATAGAGAACAAGTTGCAAGTGCTGGTTTAGATAAAGCTATATTTTTGTGGGATGTTAATACATTAACAGCTTTAACTGCAAGCAACAATACCGTCACAAGTAAATTAATTTTGATAATTTCTTGAATGTTTTAAAGATGATTTTCCATTTTTTTTATTTCAAATAAATTCTGATAAAAATTAAATTGTTAATTTTTTCATTATTGTTAGATATTATAAAATATTAATATTTCTTTTACAGCATCTTCTCTTACTGGAAATAAAGATTCTATATATAGTTTGGCAATGAATCCACCTGGAACTATTATCGTGAGTGGTAGCACAGAAAAAGTGTTACGAATATGGGATCCCAGAAACTGTAGTAAACTTATGAAACTTAAAGGACATCAAGATAACATTAAAGCTTTAGTATTAAATAGAGATGGTAGTCAATGCTTATCAGCTAGTTCAGATGGTACTATAAAACTTTGGTCTCTTGGTCAGCAGCAGTGTGTTCAAACCTACAGAGTTCATACTGAAGGAGTGTGGGCACTATTAGTTAGTATTTTACAATTTCATCTAAATTTATAAATTTTAATTTAGAAAATAATTGATTTATTTAAAATTATCATTAGGCGACTGAAAATTTTAGCCATGTAATTTCTGGGGGTAAAGATAAGCGTGTTGTTATGACAGAATTAAGAAACCCTGAAAAATTTACTGTGATTTGTGAAGAAAAAGCTCCAATTTTAAAAATGGTTATGACACCAGATCAATCAAGTATATGGGTAGCAACTAGTGATTCTACAATAAATAATTGGGTAAATGATTGGTTTACACTTGATGTTTTTAAATATATAGTAAAAATAATTTTCATCTCATAAATTCTGTTTAGAATATTAGTCAAAAAGACTGGCAGTGTGGTGATTACAATGCTGATGCAGTAAGTTTAACAGGAATATTAACTCCTAGAAATACTGAACCAGCACAAAAAATTCTTGGAGGTCCTGCAATTAGACATTGTTATGTTCTCAATGATAGAAGATATGTTTTAACAAAAGACACTGAGGAAAATGTAGCTTTGTATGATGTTCTGAAAGCTTGTAAAGTAGAAGACTTAGGTAGAGTAGACTTTGATCAAGAAGTGAAAAAAAGAAATAAAATGGTTTATGTTCCAAACTGGTTCAATGTTGATCTCAAAACTGGGGTTAGTGCTTTACTTCTAAAATTTTAAATTTAAGTTTAATTAAGGAAAATTATTTAGATAAACAAATTTCAAGTGAAATACCAATTCAACGCGTGTATTTCTTTTTATTATTTATAATGAAATCACTTTTTTAGATGTTAACAATACATTTAGGTCAAGATGAAAATGATTGCCTGTCTGCTTGGGTGTCTGCAAAAGAAACTGGATTAGTTGAAGATGACAGTGTTGATCCAAAAGGTATTATTTTGTTTTTAATTCATAAAGAAAACAATATTTACATTTTTACTTAATTTTCTTTCAGTTAATTATGGAAATCTACTTTTACAAGCTCTATTAGAACATTGGTGGAGACCACTTCATGCTGATGATGAAATTGACAGTAACAGTAATGATGGAAATGGTCCGAGGCACACTAGGGGTGGAAATGCTTATTTTTCTGTACCTGGCCATACTCCTGTTATTTTTAGGTAACTAATTAAATTGTGCTAAAATACTTTTTAGCCTTTTAATGCTAGTCAAGAATTCTGTAATTTAATAGTCTCAATTTACTATTAATAAAATTTGGAATGTATATTCTTGTATTGATTTTATAGTGAAGTTGGAGGAAGAACTTTGTATAGATTATTAGTTCGAGATGCTGCAGGTGAGACAGAAGGAGTACTTTTAAATGAAACTGTGCCATCATGGGTTAGAGACATTGTAGTTGATAAAAATTTGCCTAAATTCATTAAGATAACTTTCCACCTTCTTCAACATTCCAGTTCTGGTGCCAAAAGTTTAAAAAAGTATATCAGATTTTATTTTATTAATAAGTTTTTACTATTTATGCTTTAATGCTTCTCTTGTATTCCAATATAGGGATCGACTTGTTGCCAATGATTTCATTCAAGTTCGTAAAGTTGCTGAACACGTTTATGATAAAGTTTTGGGCGCCGGCAGTGATTCAGGCTCAGTTGCTGGAGGTGGAAATACTGTATCAGGTGGATCACCTGCTGGAGATCGTGCAAATACTGACTCTAATGCTGATAATTCGTCATTGGCAGAAGAAAAAGTTGAACTTCTTTGTAATGATCAAGTTTTAGATCCTTCAATGGACTTAAGAACTGTAAGAAAAATGATTATCAAATCTTTATTGAATTCAAATAATGAAAATTTTAAATAAAGTAATGTAACTTAATATTTAAAAATTTTAGGTAAGGCATTTCATCTGGAAAAGTTCAGCTGATTTAACTCTGCATTATCGTCCAGTTAAATAGTCAGAATTGAGGATAAAATATGTTCCTCTTTATTATTCCTGGCTTTGTTGGTGGTCATGGCAAAGTAGAGAATGCAATTATGATAAGCAAAAAGAATAAGTATCTTTTGAAGTTATCTATAAAAAAATTGCCAAACAGAAGAAAATAAAATTATGCTATTAAGTACCGTGATGAGAACTGAATTAAGGAATGTCGGTAAACAAAAATCATTTTAATGAAAATGAGATTTCAGTTGAATAAAATTGCAGAGCAGTATCTCATCGAATGTCATGGCAATATCTATACCGAGAAAGGTACAAATAGCAAATTTCTCGGTATGAGCCTAATTTTTACACTTGACATGCTTAATTCATTGACAATTGATTTTTCTAATTGTAAATAGTGAATTGTTGTTTGTTGCCATCGTCCATTTATTGTCTTCCAATGTGAGTGAAGATAAAAAAGCACAAATACAAGAGAATTGGTAAACTGGAAACCGCGCGTAAAGACGATGTTTTTTTGAAAAATGAGTGAATCTTGGGTTTTTTAAATTAAGTTTATCACCACAATAAAAATTTTAATGTAAATTATTGAAGAATTTTTTAAAAACGGAAGAAACGTAATCTGTCAAGTTAGAGCCTAAACTTAAATTTGAAAATGTCACAATTGCCTTTTCTTGCCGTTGAAGATTGTCACAAAGTGTCTAATTGCTGATAAAAAAAGTGGAAGAAATGTCAATTTATTATTAATTAAATCATATTTCAGCAGCCAAAATAAAAATTGCATGAGATTTCTATCATAAACTAATAGAAAACTATACTCAAACAATACAGTGTTAAATGTTTCAAATAAAACTTGAGTAACACAAGGCAAAAAGTATTTAAAATTGCATGTAATTAATTATCGTCATTAAAATAATTATCCTTTAGAATATGTAATGTGTAAATAGAACAATGTTCATTACTCTTATGTAGGAAAATTCATTTTAATTTAAATTATTTTGATGTTAACACTTTAACAAAATTTATTAATACTTTTTGCCATAAAACAGTTGCAGGATAGCGAAATCTTTTACCAGTTCTCAAATTAAACATTAAATGCGATGAAAGTCGCTACAAAAAATAATAATATTTATTGTTAGTTAAGTTTGACATTTAGCATTGTATATCATAGTTATTAATGAACATTTGTTGCAGAAAATTTTGTCGATCAATATCGATACTTCGTACTCGTATAAATATAAAACAAGCATTGTTCTTTTTCACCATAAAAAATTTTCATGTGCCTAATTCATAGAATTATTCATCAATTTAAATCATTCCATTAAGTCATTTATAAATATACTATTTGCTTAGCACTATTCATGTATTAAATAGTCTCATTTATTTTTAGTTATATTTCTATAAAAATCAGAAAAAGGTTTGTTATATATTTGTCATCATTGCTGTATCATGTAGGACATAAACTTTTATACAAGGTGAAAGAATGATGCATATTGTATTAGATTTAATGCCTATTGGAAATTTAATTATGCCTTTTTTTAATTTGTTTTAAAGCGTATGAAGTTTTTGAAATAAAAGCGTTTAAAAAATTTGTAAATGTCATATGTATAATTAGAGAACAGTGCCAAATTTTCGATGGACACTATCTGTACTTGCACTTTTAAGTAGGAACCACTTTGTATCAGATGCACTATTACAAAAGTGTGTAATTCATCACTCGCAGCAAGAACTAAATTTTTTGTAAAAGCTTTATTAAATAGGATGTGTAAATGAAACATCTTATTTTTAATCTTTGAAATGTAATTGTTATGTATTCCACAAAGGAAAGTTTACAATAAGGCATGCATATACTATTTTTCATTAAAAAAATAAAAAAAAATAAAAAAAAAAACGATTCTTAGACTGTCTAGTCAAATTCTTTTTTTAAAATACATTTGATTTCTTTGTGTATGAAATTAGTATACATTTAATTGATTTATTTACTTAATCAAAGCTTAGAAATGGATGTTTCTTATTTCACTTAAGTAGTGTTTTAAATTATTTAATCTTCTAAAGTGTGGATAAAACTTTTTTTATGAAAAACAAAGCATCATTATTTATAATAAAAATTATATCTCATTACTATTCATCATTGTATGTACACTGTCATAATGTCACTTTGGAATATATGTACATTATCATTATAGTAATTATTAAACGATAATTATTTAAAAAGTTTAATGAATTTCACTACTCCTAATTTCTAAAAATCTAATTCTAAAAAATTTTAATTTCCTCTAAATAAATTTTTGAAGGATTACATCTACGGCATGAGTAAATGAATCGCACACTTCAGTGGGTGGGGGATCAATACTTTTTTCATCTCCAGTTCTGTATTTTCCTGTTTTCACTAAAAAACCTTTGATGCCAACTGCTTGTGCGCCAGCTACATCATCTTTAACATCCTAAAAAGATTTTGATTTTTAATTTCCTTTTCTGTAGATGTATTTCACATTAAAATAAAATTATTCTGTTCAATAGAACTTACATCTCCTATCATTATAGCTTCGTCAGGAAGAACATCTTTAAGGGCTGCTTTGAAAAAGTCTGATGTTGGTTTGCCAACTACTTCAGCTTTTGTGTTAGACGAATATTCAAGTCCTTTAACAAATGCCCCTGGTCCTAAAGCTAGACCATCTGGCCTTTTGTAATATCGTCCTTCATGAATAGCTATTAAAGGAGCTCCATCCAGCAAGAGTCTATGAATAGAGTTATTAATTTGAAGATATATTTTGAATTATTACTATTGTATTAATATTTAAAAAATACCTAAATGCCTCATTTAGATCTTTGTAGTTAAACTTGTCTGGAGCTAATCCAACCAGAACAGCATTCGGAGTTGCATTTGGATCAACCAAATCTTCAAAATCTTCTACTGCTGCATTGTCAATTAAAAGTAATGGATTTAGTTTACGATTTTTTACCACTTCTCTTGCAGCAGCTAGTGAGCTAAATATTTCTTCCTTTTTTATGTCAAAGCCAAGTCTTGTTAACCGATTGTGTAGTACATTCTTCGATTCTTTAGTTGTATTTGTAACAAATTTTATAGTAGCACTTGAACCTCTAAGTCTGCAAGAAAATGTGAATTAATAAATATTATTTCTCCCAATTAAGTATATTAAATATTTCAAAAGAGATGTTAATTAAATTACTAATTATTACTATAATAAAAATTTGTAATTTTCAAGTCTCAAAACATTTAAACCTGTTTATGCTTGTCATTTAGGTATTATAATATTTATTTCTATTTATAATTCACGTTTTCAAAACACATTTTAGCATGAAAATACGAAATCTACTGGACTTTGAATGTCGCGGTAAAATATAAGGAGCTTTAACAGATCGTTATTAGAGTGGTTATTATAGTAAGATAAGTAGATTTCTATAAAAATAAAAAGCAATAAATACTGACTTTTTAAGAGCATCAACGGCTCCAGGAATAGCTGTATCATCGATGTGCAAAGTACCACTGAGATCTATTAATATGGATTTTATCTTTTTCGACATTTTCATCCGAGACGAACAACAATTAGTTTATTACCATTAAAATTTCCTTTAATAACGAACACACCTTTTTTATAACTACTTAATTATTGTAGCATGAATTCCCCATGGAATTAGAGAAAATCTTTTTGTTACACAGTACGAACCCCTTAATTAACTTATGCGACAATTAATTAATGATAACAAAGTGCATAATTATATCATTCTACTCTCTCTGGGGGACTTTTCACTTAGCGTTCTGCGACATAATTGCAGCACACGATTGGCCGATTCCAGCAATATTCGTCAGATCCATCGGAAGCCACCTATGACTATGCCACTTCCAGCCGTGAAAATATATTCGAACACAACTGCAGGCTTTTTGAAAGAAACTCGATGAAATTTGAATGTGTGCAACTTCCGGTATACGAACATTACCCCCCTCCCCTCGCAGTCTCCGTCTCTTTCGGCAGCTCGAGCCGGCCGGTCGTTCGGTCTTTCTTTCCTCTTCGCCGCGCCGAACCGAGCGGTACGGTTGTTGCAGCCTTGCAGCCTTGCCTTCTTCGTTCGTGGCACTTGGAAAAAATACAGGCCTCATCGAAAGCAGCCTAAGCGAACGGAACACCCACCAACCGCATTAAAATGTAAGTATCGCCTCATCGTACGCAAACAAAACAGCATACACAATGCGTACACGATGCGAACGAGGAAAAAAAAGAAGTAGAAAGAGCAGGCGAAAAACCGTTGGCACTTCCTACCGGCTTTTTCCTCGTTCTCCCTCGTGGCGCGCGCTGTATGCCCCTCGAGCTCGCCCGAGCCCTCGGAACGTTCGCCGCTCCCATCATCAGCCAGGCAGCGATCCGCCGAGAGTAACGACGACATTTCATTTCCTTTTTATAATTGCATCGTGCGCGGGACATAACTATCAGGAGGTGGTCGTCGGTTTCGTGCGCCTCGTCAGCCGCCGCGGGCAGCAGCTCGATCGCCGCCGCGCGCGGCAGCAGCAGCAGCAGCAGCAGGAATGGCGGCTTGAGAGGAAGGCGGACGAGCTCGCGCGCGTGCGAACAGGTCGACGAAGTGCCCCAGCGAAGCCATCCCCGACGCCGAGCCAGCCACCAGGGAGTACCCGACGACGCGCGAGGTGAGTATCCGCCCGACAGACTGGCGCGAGCCGGCGCCGCGCGCCCCTAATCGCCAGCGTTTTCCTCGCCGTCGCGGTGAAAGTTTGCGCTTTCTCAACGGTCCGATGGATGGTTGACGGCCAGCCGCGCGCCAGGCTACGTGTTGTACGTATATATGAGAGCGTGTGAAATCTTAACCGCGCGCGCACACCGCCACTGTGGAATATTCCACGTTCGATGCTTGCGTCCCCCTCGTATAGTTGTTCTCTTTATGTATGCGAGAACGGCGCGTGTGCACCTCGCGAGTTATAAGCAAAGTGCGGGTACTGGACTCATCTTTTTTTTTTCTTCTTTGGAGCACACGCGGGGGCGAGGATGAGACGGCGGAAATTCGCGGGGGGAATAACCTGCGCGTGTGCCACGTGCACGCGGGGGCCTCTCCTTTTTCCTTCTCGCGGATCCTTCCTCCCTCCCCTCCTGTGACTGCGTTGAACTGTTTCCTTCTCTTTTTTTCTTTTCTTTTCTTTTTTTTTGTCTTCTCACGAGTCACGGAGGGGCTCTCCCAAGGTAGCCGCCAGGTGCACGCACGCAGGTCGGAGCTTTTCGGCTCGCGGTTTTCGATGTGCATCGAAACGCTGCAAGTACGCGCGCACCGTTAATAAGGTCGCACGTGCCAGCCTGGCCTTCGCGAATCAAGAGCGACGCGAGAGCGCGCGCGTGCAATTTTTCGTCGCGCTTTTTATAAAGCGACCGAGCCGTGCGATAGATATAACGAGCGCTCTCGCGGCGCTCCCCGCGGCTTTGTTGCGCGCCGCGGCCGGAGTGCCAGGCGAGACGAGGATTTTTCGTGGGATCGAGACGTGGTCGAGTGCGCCGTGCTCGGCGGCGTTAATTGGCGAAAAGCCGCTCACTTTTTTTTTTTTTTACGTACTCGCCGACGCGTGGCTCCTTTAGCTTTTCCCCTCTTTTTTTTTTTCCTTCTAAGTTTAGAATTCTTGGAGGCGAGCGAATGGAGGTCGAGACGTCGGTACTTGACGTTTAACTAATTATAACGTTGAAATGTGGTGTGCTGCGCGTTTAGAGAGAAAGAATGTTGTTTTGAGCCAATTGTCAAACCGACTTGTTAAGCTTTTCTTTGTAAGCTAAACAAAGGTTTCATCGAAGCTAGTGCTGGCTCAGTAACACTCGGTTATTGCTTTGAGAATGCTTGGTGCACACGAGTGTGAGAGTAGTTGAGATAATTAAGAAATTTAAGATTTTTCTTTTTCGATGATACGGCATTATCATCAATTTGTATTGTAGTTTTTACAGCCATGAACGAAAAACTTGTTTTACTAGGGAAAGGCATAGTCTGAATGGACTGCGAAGAGAACTCTCTGGCAGAGGCAGGTCATCCGCTGCTCTCTGAATTCTTTGAACCCGCCGATCCTCTGGAGGTATCTGAGTCAACTGGACTCAGTCCACTGGCCAAATCACTTACGCTTCAAGAGGATAATCTTCCTTCCAATAGTAGAATGGGTATTGAAAATACATGGTAAGTCAGCAAGCTCTATTAAAGTAACTAGTACTTTTAGAATTCAATATAGTAATGATAATGATTTCTTGTAGGACCGAAGCAAATACTTCTGCCTCAGATTATGCCATCCCACTACAACCTCCGCTTTCAAAGCTAGAACCATTGCACGTTTCCATAAATGGAATAGATGATGATCTACCTGGTCCTCCCACAAATTTTCTATTTTCTGATACTGAAGATACTCCTGATGATTCAATAATTGGTAATTGTTATTTTTAAATACTAGCTGTAAAGAACAAATTCCCATTGGCAATTTGAATGACATCTTTCCTATGTTCTAGAAGTTACGGTACCAGCTGGTGTTTGTGGTTTACGGAACTTGGGTAATACCTGCTTTATGGCTGCTGGACTACAATGTTTGACTGCTACACCACCTGTTCTCCGTCACTTTCTCGAGTTACAACAGCTCAGCGAGAAAGTACCACCACCTGGTTCCTTGATGGCGAATTTCAGCGCTTTGTTAAGCAAAATGTGGTCTGGGAAATACAATGTACTCCAACCAACTGAGTTCAAGCAGACACTTGGTGCTTACCATTCACAGTTCAAAGACTATCGACAGGTACCAAATTTAATAACATCAATTTATAATATAAATAAAATTATTTTTAATATTTTATTAAAATTTTTTACAGCATGATTGTCAAGAATTCTTGGCAATATTATTGGATTCTTTGCATGAACAGATGAATTCAGCAAAGACTAATAAAAGCTGTCATATACCCTCTGCAACTGCAACCACTGCCAGTGCTGTGAATTCAAATCAAAATGGAGAAAGAGATTCCTGCTTAGGCGCTACATTTACTGCCACTAGTAATTCCGATCTTATGGATGCTTATGATAATCCACCCTCACCTGATGGTCCTAATAGCCCAAATGTAACGATGGCTGGTTCACCTAGAGGTAAGATTTTAAAGATTACATCAAAATGGTATGTTATTATATTCAATAACAAAAAAATTTAATAACTGTATTTATGTTGCTGCAGATTCCTCAATGGATGATCTAGACAGTACAGCAAATTCGCCTCACAGCTCACCGTTAAATGAGGACGAGGAAACTCTCGACTCAGATGAAATAGTAGACCCAAAATCAAGCTTCATCCACAATGACATGCAAGAACTGTTAAACCGTGAAATTAGAATCAACAAGTTCAATGACATTGCAAAGGATGCGAAAACAAGCAACGCCAATTTTCTTGTAACACCTCAAGAATGTAACAATGAGATTCTTTACGATTCACAGAAGTATCCTAAGGAAAATAGAAACAGAATAATCCTCGAGAACACCAATCTGACCGAGAACCACGACTTTGACAATAAGACCGTAAGCATTAAGCGGATAAAGCAAATTAACTGCCAACGAAGCAATTGCAGCCCAGAATGCGGTGTGTCGAGCGGTTCTGAGGCGGAATACGACAATGGACTCGAAAAATGTAATGTCAAGCGTATGCGGCTTGAGGATCAAGAAAAGAATCACAAGAAAGATGGCACGGGAGCAAGTGCGCTGCAGTGTTCGAGGCTGGCGCAGAGTAACGAGAACGGGGCTATTGCAGCGCAAGACGAAGTCGAAGCAGATAAGCATTGGGCAAAGCATTTACGAGCCAATCGAAGTGTCATTGTAGATACTTTCCAAGGGCAATTCAAAAGCACGGTCAGTTTACAATGGGATTTGTTTTTACGTTCGGAGACTCACGTCGGTATGTAACCGATAACTTAGGTCTACATCGTAAAGAGTCTCCGATATCAAAGCAATCTATTTTCCTGTCTGTTTTTTAATATTTTAAAAATAGATTTCAAGGCATTGCGACAAACTTAAACAATAACAACTTTTTTTTTTCTAAGTGATAGATGTATATTTACAATATGAATTTTAAATTTCAGGTTGTGTGCGCAGTTTGTAAGCACATATCAGTGACTTACGAACCATTTATGTACCTCTCTGTGCCGCTTCCTCATGCCATGGAAAGACAATTGACGGTAACATACATTCCTGCCAACGGCGAACTACCTGTGAGATGCGTTGTTTCGTTGAACAAGCAATCAAAGGTGTTAAAACTCAAAGAGGAGCTTTTGAAACTCCTCGAAAAGGACAACGTGTCAACCTCCAGCATCGCCTTAGCCGAAGTCTTCGAGAACCACATTGCTAGAATTCTTGTAATTATATTTTCACTCTTGTATTATTTAAACAGTTGGAGGGTTTAGAAGGTAGCACGCTGGTTAGTGTTAGGCTGCTGTTGATACTGCCCTCCCAGAGTAAGAAACTTTGGAAGAACATTTTTGTAACATGAAGAATCGTTACGAAGCTACATTCCAAAGTACAATAATTATAAAAGAACTTAAAATTTAACGACTTACTAAAGCTAATATAACTAAGTAAAGGTATTTTAATTTAAAAATATCAATTGCTTCAATACTGAACGACTAATTTTAATAGGAGGACAATCAGCCACTGAGGTACGTCAACATGAATCGAACGAACCGTTCATTCTATGCGTTCGAGTTACGAGACCCGCCGGAGCCGTGGGTTGATAGTGAGGCATCAACGAGCGAGCGATTGTCCGAACCGGGACAAAGTAGTGGCTCAAGTAGCAGCGGATTGGTAATGGCCAACTCTACATCCGAGGAGACCTGCATCATCTGCCTCGAAGAGAATGACGGCGATCTCAAAAAGCACTGCGAGAGTAGTTGTAAACTCTTAATTTGCGACCCCTGTATCGAGGTACGATTCATCGCAGGGTTTACTTGATGCATCCGGAAACATGGCTTTTGTTTTCTTGCTCACAATTGAATTTGTAAATATGTGATTACTAATGGCTTTTAATATGCAGCTACGTATAGCCTTAGATCTCGCACAAGCTTAGTAGACTAAACCTGACAAGTAGTTTTCTTTTATTCACGATCGATATCTAAGTCTTATACTAAATTTTTTTTACGAATTTAAAGGAACTTGTGAAATTTATTGAAAAGTTAAATTTGGAAAATAAGTTGTTTCCCAATGATGAAATCGGCAGCGTCAATCTTGCAGTCGGGGTGTACATACGAGGTACTTGTTACCCGTTTACTTCACCTCGGGAAGGTCTGAGACAAGGTCATTGAACGCTCCAGCCGGGCGATGCCGTGATGGCATGCGCGAGAACCAGAAACAGCTCGAGCGCGTCCTTAGCCGGGGATGCTCACCTTTTTTCTTTTAAAAAGGTGAGCGGAGGTGGCGCTTGGCTCGGGATGGAAACTCGTGTGACCCGCAATTTTAGTACAATCTGCGAGCCGTATCAATACTTTTGATCGGAACTCAATTCAGACTAGTCTGATGCTGCCGTACACTGAGGGAATTTTATAACTTTTTTTAAACTGTACTTGCTCGAAGACGAATCTTGTTTAAAATAACTTTGATATTGATCTCGAAGATGTACTTAATCATGATTTAATGGTTTTGTTTACAATTTATAACTTGATCACTTTTATGTTGACACTGCAAGTAACCATTGGAGGGTAACAAGGTTTAGTTCATTTTTTTTTTTTATTCTAGTTTATTTCACAAATTATTTTTCCTTCCCTCAATGTTGATCTTGCATTCGTTATTTTTTGTTTAATCATCAGTCAATAAGTAGTTACATCCAACAAATAGAATCGTTTAAAGTTATTAAGCGTGACGTGCAAATTTTTTACTCACGATCACATCTGTAGATAATCGCGTTACGAATTAAAAAAGAAAAGATTAAGTAAAACAAAGCAAGGCAAAAAAATCCGGACGCATTTGTGAAATAAGCTAATTAGCGGAAACTGAGAGAGCAGTACGTATTACCCAACAGACCTGGTTCAAGAGCGAGAAGGAACCGAAAGATTGTCCGTACTGCGCGATGGAGATGACGGTCAACTCTTTCATGAAAATCGATCAGACGCAACGTGCCCGGCAGACCGTCCGGATTCTGAACGTGCCACTGGTCTTCCGCCACGACACCAACGAGGCCACGAACAATCGCAAAGGCACTGAACTTTTCGGCCACCCCCACCTCCTGAAGCTTCCATCAAAGGTCGATGCCAAAGACCTATGGAAAATAGTAAGAAGGGTCGCACCCCAAGAGGGTAGTTTTACCCTCCATCTCGTCGATGGGACGGTTCGTAAATTATACATTTTTGTGTTGCCATACCTATGTTAATCTTGTAAACTAAAAAGTGAAAGTTTAAGATAGTTTATTAAAAAATTTTTTGCTTTTCATTTCAGGGTCATCGTTGTTCTCGCTGTATATTCACAAAGCACTGTCCTGGTTGTAAGGTGGAAGAAAGTGGCAAGGTCAATTTACAACCTGGTGATACACTGGCCGTGCGGTACGTGGATAACGTTCCTAAAATTGAGCAACCTATAGATCATATTAGTGTCAGCAGACAAAGGCCGCACCATCCACTATCTCTTTACGATTGTTTACAAGCATTTAGCCAGAGGTGAATATAATTTTAAAGAATTAGGAAAATTTTATCTTTTACCACTCTATATATGATTTTAATAATCCTTCATTTTGTTTCAAAAGCGAAACCTTGGATGAACATAATCCTTGGTACTGCCCAAAATGTGAAAGGAATCAATGCGCTACCAAAACATTGACTGTTCATCGGTATCCTAAGTTCCTTATAGTCTACCTTAAGAGGTGTGTATTCGCAAGAATTAATGATTATAAAATATATCAGTGTGTAGAAGGAATTTCTAATATTAATTTGTCTTATAATTTCCAGATTTGTATTCTATGAATGCGTGAGCATGAAACTGGACGATAAAGTGACCTTTCCTTTAGTGGGATTAAGCTGCGGCAAACATTTTTACGATCTCTATGCGTGCGTTTGTCACTTCGGAGGTAAAAACAAAAATTAAAAAAATTAAAGTCTTTAGTAATAACGTCTGAATTTATAAACTACCAAATAATACATTATTTCTTTGTTACAGGAGTATCTGCTGGACATTACACGGCCTATGCAAAAAATCCGCAAACTGACGTTTGGCACTATTACAATGACGATGTGACTAGTAAGCAAAAGCCGCAGGAGGAAGACTTTAGTAACGCTTACATTTTATTTTACTGTCGGCAGGGTGCCAACGTTAAACAGTGCAATATTTAAGTTTTCAAAAGGGAGAGATACTAATGAAGACATCAAACGACTGAACAAAAAGCATCATTATTTTGAAAGACTTTCAAAGATCTCGAAAGAGATCAGCCCTACGTACTACATAAAAAAAGAAGCAAACAAACAAAAACAAATGAAAATATCTTTCAAATTCGTTGGCTGTGTAAATGACGTTGCGAGATTCAAATGATGGGTTTGCTCTAAGATATGTTTTTTGATTATTGAAGTCTTCGTTTATATTCACTTACGTTGGCACGAGGTGAACTTGTTAAAGCTTTTCAGAAGACTGGATGAATTGAACAAACTGCGACATGGAATGTAGGAGAGATAACCGTTACAATCGTGTTTATACAAATATACTCTGATGCAGTGTCAAAAAACTGTTAATGTGTGATTCGAAATGGTGGAATAGGAAATGATTAAAAAAAATGAGAGCAAGTATTTGGCGAGGATGTAAAGAATTTTGAAATGTAATCATCGTCTAACATGGGAGCACCTCGCACTGTTCCTCTAATCGGTATTCTTTATTTGTTTTAATTTTTTTTAATTAGTCAAGCGATTTTTAGACAATTTTTATTAAAAATGAAAAAAGTAGAAAATGTGATGAAAGTTGAGAAGTTGGTTTTAGCGAAACTGTGAAAATGTCTAAACGGATTTGTACAATAGGCGATACAGACTCGGTGATTCTGAATGAGCATAATTTATTAGAAAATAAAAGATGAACGTTAAAAAAATAATTGTGCTTTTACTTCTTTACCTGTTATCCTGGTTAATATTTGAGTTAATTTATTTATTAATGAACCGGGAGTAATCCCTTAAAACAGTAAATTGAATGTAAAAATCGTAATGCAATAAATAATTGTAAATAACAATTGACATAAAATTGAAGGTACTTTTCTTGTACAATGTCTTATCAAAACCATTTTTTGTTTATGTTCGATGAAAAGATAAAATATGTTTTTATACTTAATAGCATGTACTCAGAAGTTATATTTCGGCTTATGTTGTTAATAAATATGTGAGGATGTAAAATATATAAATTCAATTGTGTCGTATGTATTTTTATTACAAGGGATGCATCTTAACAAACATACATTAATATACATAATTATTGTGTCATTACGAGCTAAGTCGCTTTATGTTTTGGATGTAGATGATCGGCAGTTAATGTGGCGTCAAATTAATAAATGTTTTTTTTTTTAAACGATTTGGCTTTTAAAGTAATAAAGCTATACCGCGCTAAATCTTGTCACCGATGTTAGATTAATAAATTTTAATGATTTATGCCAAATTCTTAGCTTTTCTTTGTTGAAATATATTTAGTATACAATTTTTTCAGCTATAATTTTATTTACATTTCTGTTAAAGTCGTACATCATTAGAGCAACAACTTACACGAAGGAGTAAGGAAAACTAAATCCAGCAATGCATTTACTGCTTTAGTGAAATCAATAAAGCTCATATTTATTAATCGAGGACTAGATAAAATACACAATGAAATTTACAAACATAATGGCTATTAAAAAGTCGATTTGACTAGACAATACACAACTTAAAAATTCTAAGATAAAAGTTGAAATGTTTCAACTTCAGCTGTCGCAAGCTTTTCTATTATTTTTATTTTTCGTCAAGGATAATCACATTCTAAATGGTTTACAGTTATGTGTATTAGTCTTTCCTTTATAAATATATAACTTCAGTATCTGTTTTAAGCTAATTATACAATATCAATCCTGCAGTAAGATATTTTTTTGCGAAGTCCATTCATTTTTTCTAGAAAAAAAGAACAAATAAACGTATCTATTTCAAAAATTTATACTTTTTATTATCTATGCGTAGCTTCTCGCTTGAAAAAAGTTACATAGATTCTTCATGAAATTCCTTTGCTAGTTTTGGACTGACTTTTGAAAAATCTCGAGGATTCTCCCTTTTGCTCGTATTTGAATGAGATCTTTCGTAACGTCAGCTCTTCAATTTTTATTATTTTAAAAACTTTTACAAGTAATCAATTATTACGCATCCCGATATGGATTGCAACAATAACAAAATAACTCTTCGCTTCTGTACACTCTGCTAATGCTAGCTGTTACTTAATTTTTTTTTTATTTAATCTTTTCGCTTTGTATCATCAGGCATGTGTTTTTTTATCAGATATTTGTTTTTTTTTTTATGTTTTGCAAAATTTCGAGTCATGGTTCGATACGCCGCTTATTAAATTTTTAAAGTGTATAGCATACTAACATTTTTTTATTTACAAATTTAAGAATAACTGAAATAATTATTAAACATCTTTTGTTGTCAAAGAGCGACACAGCTTTTAATTAAAATTTTAGTTGTTATCTTAATCTTAACATTCGAATTTTTAATAATAATACTGTTAGTACGCCTTACTCTTTTTTATTTAAATGCATTCTTCTCCGTCTCTCTCTAGTTATTTTTTTTATTAACGTTTCCTGAAAATTTATATGGTCAACAATTATCGGTTCAATAAATAATTTTTTACTAGAAAATACAAAATTTTTATACGAGTATAGAAGGAAAAGCGCTACTCAACAATTTATTCAATAGATTAATATTACGTAGACGCATCTTGTTTTTCATTTCAAACGATACTTAAAAATATTTCTTCTTTATTTCATCGAAAACAATTTTTTAATTATATTTATAAGTCAAAGTGAGAGAGACGAGGGAAGATTTATATTAATGATAAAATTACATACGTTTTCATCATATTTCAAACAGGCAATTCTTCATAAAAATGCTATACTTAACATTTTCATATATCTATAAATATATTCGTAATAATACTACGTTATCACTAATTATTGTGTATGATAGATCTTATCGAATATTTGGTATGAAAAATGATATCTTAAAGACAAATATTTCATGGGCTCATATCCAAATGTCTGTAATTTTGTTTTCTTGTTTTATACGTCCATGTGTTTCATTATTTTCAACGCCGAATACGGAATAAGAGATTTTACAGACAAATATGTAAATGTGACTTAAAAAACTCGATTTACTTCATCGCATCACAAGGGAAATATCAAAATTGTAGATATGCAAAAGAAATGTGCTTAACATCTTTCAATATTTTTTGTTTGCTGAAGACGCACAAACTTTTATTTTTTGTCGAAGGAAAATATCTTGCGTTGGTCGATTCTTAATACACCCATGTATCGATATTTAAATTAGTTATATTGAAACCTGCCTTTTTTTATGTAAAAGTTTCATAACCTTTTTTGCATTTAAATTACTTGACTAGCCATTAAAACATTATTTCACTAATTTCAAAATAAAAATGCGACATTATACTAACTAAAGTTAAAGTTACACCTTGATTATACTCAACTGGAATTGTCTAGTTTTCTCCCATCGCTGAAAGGATTTTTTGGATATTTTTCGTTCATCTAAAGTTTAAATGAAATTTAAATTGACGAAAGATATCTGAAAAATTTTCGTCGATGAGACGGAACCAGACAATTTCCAGCAGGAATTATACAATTAATAAAATTTAAATTAATGCATAAAAAGGTGGGACTTTGAAATTTCGACCTACAATGTCTACACATGCGATGGACAAGCATTACACGTTTTTTTTTCTCGAAGAACATCAAAAATTACTTGCTTGGTCGCAACAAAATTAATCTTTAAAAAAAAAAAAATAAATAAATAATTCTAATTAAAAATTGAATACTTTAAATATGTAGCATCGCTTAATAATTAAACGACAAAATTAATGTTTTCAATCAAGTATGGATAAGACAGTCAGTTAAAAGTAAATTAAAATCCAGGAGAAGATGGTATATCCAGGAAGAAATCCAGCATTTTCAAACATTTTCTGGACACTTAGTGCGTGGGCACTGAGAACCAAACGACCATGCTGGGGTGGACGAGGCCGCCAATCTCGCAGTTGACGGTCCGTGTCTCGCCGTTCAAAACGAATAGAGCCTCGCTCGACGGGCTGACCATATACCGACCGAACACGCCGCTTTGCACTATCGGCCTGTTCGGATTGCCCCACTTTGCGAAGTTTACTGGCATCGCTTTGCCGACGCCTGTTATCATCTCCACTTTTCCTGCACACAGTATTCACGTAAGGATGAGTTTCTCTCTTTTTTTTTTTTTTTTTTTAAAGCGATTACCAGAGAAGAGAAAAAAAGTGACGCTTACCCGTAGCTAAGTTGAGGAAGAGAATATCCTCTTTGTTGTCCATTGAGGAGGCGTAAAGATCATATCCGTGTGTCGTTTGAGAGGGGTAGAACGTTATATCGCTGATGTTCAGTGTTGTTTTCACGTCGAAAGCAAAGTTGAGTCCAGTAGCTGCATTTCGGAAATTATTATTTATTTATTTACTTATTTATTTAATATACGGACTTAAGTCCATTTACAAAGTAATATAATGAGGTAGAGCAGTAGTAGCAAATAGTAATAGAAATACAGTGAATACACGTAAAGCTTAATAAAGTACAATTATATTGACTATTGTTATCATAAGATCTTAGTAGTACCGATTTTTATAATAAAAATAATAAATAATAATCGATATTGATTGATTCTTCATTTGGATATATTTTATAATAGTAATCCAATAGTAGATGCAATTTAAACAAGAAGCCAGAATGTAAATTCACTAAAACTCATACAAGAAATATGATATGTGAAATATGTATAGGAATTTAAAAAAAAACGAAGCTAAAAATCATGAAATTTAATAGTGAACAAGTTCAAAAGTCAGAGTGGTGGAAAATTGACGGCGCCCAGCAACTTACGTAATATCTCTTCGACAATGAGGACGACACCGTTCTGCTGTCGATCGAGGGTGACGAGATGACGGGAGTCCGGCGACACCGTCGGCTTACCGACGAGCTCGGGCTTGTGTGCCAGCACCGTATCCGTCAGATAATCCAGCAATAATTGCCCTGTGGCACGGCCGGTTATTGGCTCCTCACACTGCAGTATTACGAAGCCATCTGCGTCGAGATGTGAAAATTTTGTTAATTCAGGGTATAACTTTTTTTTTTTATTTTAACCAGCAGTTGTACACGCTACTTTGCGGTCTACATATTGTTTTCGCCACGTAATTGGCCTTTTTGTTTCTTCTTATCCTTCTCCACTCCATTTTCGCAATACATAATGGAAACGGGCCTCGCTTATTTTTTTTTTTCTTTTTAACTGAATTTGTATTGAAATTGCTGCCATTTAGTTTTTTATCCTTTTTTTTTATAATTATTTATTTCAACTTATAAATTTGAAGAAAGAAGTAGCAATTAAAATTCATGACTAAAAATGCATTTACAAATAATAAGAGTTTAAACTGAGAAAAAAAAATGAAGTTCCCTTTGGAAAAAAAAACAACTGGACAGCAAGTTCGAAACGAGATCTTGCAAACTTGCCGACCCACATTGAAACTTCGTAAAAGTCGATGGAAAAAGGAAAAGGGGAAAACATTCGCTGCTTTTTCGAGAAGCTAAAATGTCAGCTGCACACGGCTAATTGCCCAGCCGCGCCTACACGTTACCTATATTTGCACCTCGCCCTCAACTCGATTATAGTCCTGCGTCCCCTTTCACGTATAACTCTCCCGAAAGTAGTTTGGCTCCGGGTGAAAGCCGGAAAGTTGCCCGGCGATTCACCCTTTGTGCCAGAGCACGTAACCCGATTTTAACAATCGATGTTCATGTCTACATATGTGGGATAAAGTGGACCACGCCAACGACCATAGATATTTCTTATTTTTTAACGTAAGAAGGTGAAGATCAAGTGATTCAGAAAAAGAGTTATTTAACAAATTATAATAACATATATTTACTTTACAAAAAAAAAAAAAAAAAAATGAAGATGATAGAGTCCTTTAAGTCCCTCTATAAAAAATCCATGGGCTTTTTATTGTTGACGCTATTTCTCGCGTTGTGATTGGTCGAGCGATAGTTGTCTTACATTATTTATTTTTTATTTATATTATCCTTCTATAAAAAATCCATGGGCTTTTTATTGTTGACGCTATTTCTCGCGTTGTGATTGCTCGAGCGATAGTTGTCTTACATTATTTATTTATGATTTATATTACTGTTTATGCGATAACCATTAAACAGAATCTCCGCGCGCGTCTGATCTACACTGAAAAAAAATTTGGTAATTTTAAATAAATATTTCGTTGAATAGTACTTGTTATATATTTCTTTAAATC
>JAWWEN010000020.1:13512020-13530867 GCA_035582955.1 Sycophila texana | reverse complement strand
AATTTAAAGAAATATTTAACAAGTACTATTCAACGAAATATTTATTTAAAATTACCAAATTTTTCTCTCAGTGTAGTATCCATAATATATAAATATAAATAAATTGACATAATTTTATCTGCGATAAAAAGTAGTGTATCAACAAAATCTTGCACAATCCATTTCATAAAAATAACAATTTCCACAAAACTCTTGAAATTCTATACGAACGATTCCATCGATATAAATTGTACGGCGATTAAACCATTATACCCCGGCTCACCATTTACTGAAGCAAACAATTTTATCCCGCGCAGAGTAAAGCTACCGACACGTCAGCGACAAACGACACGTCAAATTAGCGTCTCGTAGTCTTTTCAATTTACAATATTTGCAGCCGATAGAGCTCCGCGGCGAATCGCGGCAAGTTAGTTTACGCGAGCTCGTTATCGCCGGGGCGCGCAAAATTGCGCGCCGTTAATGCGGCCGCCCGCTTCCCCCCTATAATATGACCTCGCCCGTAGACTCGCAAAATATGGGGCAGCTTGGCATATATACTCACATAGCGCCGGAAATTGTATGTGGGCTGGTACGCAGTTGTAGGGCGCGAGATCGGCGCTGCGCGTGTACCTCATGTTCGCCAGGTCGAGCTTGTACATGCCCCTCTGGTTCGTGTGCGTCACGTAGCCGTACTTGAACATGTGACCGATGTCCTGCTCAATTGAGAGACAGAGAAAGAGTAATGGAGTCAATCGAATGCGCATTGTCGGAGTGGATGGAGGAGGAGGTTTTTTTTTGCGTCGAGCACTCGGCGCTTTTGTTTTTCGCGAAATTACGCGGAACAATCGCTATTTGCCGCGCGCACGCTTCGACGCCCGAGTGCGTAAAGAGGATCCGATGGGCGTCTCTTTCCGAGCGCGATATGCGCTTACCCCTCGTATAATAGAGTTGATTGGAAACGAATCGGGCTTAAAAGGTTTTATGATTCGCGCCGGCGAGAGTTCGCTAATTGAAAATAAAACGGGCGCGGAGTGTGCTACTCGTTAAAATCGATGATTCAATGTCATACGAACGTCCATTGTATAATTATAGTTTCAGAAATATTTACCTTGACAATTAATAACGAGACATGAAAATGTAAAATTAGTGTTTTATAAACTATAGACGTTATTAGTTTATCAACTCTTCGGAGATAATTTGACTCGTATAAAAGATACGGAAATTATTATGCGAGATTACATTTCGTGATACGTTACAAATTTTTATGGGAGATCGTCATAATTTTTAGATACAGTAGTATCCATTACATTATTTAAAAAAAATATATATTATTTCAAAATCTTTTATGTAATGATAATCCTTGTACAGCATAATTTTATTCACAGTACTATCTGATGTAATTGATATAGTTATATACAAATCGTACGGTAAAAATGGCTACAAATTACACTTTGCGAACGTATTCTACTGTTTTTCTTTTTTTTTTTTGTTGCAACGGTGACAGTATATTTTTTTTCCAGTTCATGCGACACGCACCCGTCAAAGTGTCCGCGACAATTCGATACCCTTCTAAACAAGACCAACGCACGATCACAGTTGACACGTCGCGCAGCGTGAGTTTTCCTTTTTTTTCGCGCCGCACAAAGAGAGAAAGGAATGAAAATCAAAGGGTGGAGGTGTGCTCGGGGCGAGACGAGCGTACCTGTCGCTCGGGAATGTAGAGGCCTCTAACAAGATCAAACTGTCCGTCAATCGGCTCCGGGTGAACGGTCCTGTGCTTTTTCTTTTGCGCTGCGTCCCTGATCACTTGTATCGTTTTCACCCCCATGTCGCTCTCGCTTCGCCAGTTGAGCACCCAGACCTGGTCCAGCGCCGGTACGTACTGCAGTTCCACCGGGTATTTGTCCGTCGTCACCACCTGTCAGTCCGGGAGCCTCTTTTATTTACTCGCGTCATACTTTTGCCGACGTTTTTGCTTATGTAAAGGCTATCGCGGGGTCCTTGGTACGAGTTTAATTACATGATTCTTTTGGAAAATTTACTTACGTCCACCACGACCATCTGAACTTTGCTAATAACGAGGATTCGATCCTTCTCCGGCTGCGATACGTACACGTAACGGTTGGCAACGTTGATCGCTCGACCCCAGGTACAAGGCACTCCTTTTTCAGCACACACGTATTCCTAGGAAAAATTTGATGGTTTGACATTTTCATTCGCTAGCAGTTGATGGTTCGCGTCGGAAATATTAATTTTTTGTCACCTGCGTTTGACGTTTTTTGTATTTGTTCTTTTTATTTCTTTGAATTTTTACAGATTTTACAGACATCGTGTAGCCAGAACGTTTTACAAATTATAAAGTGAAAAAAAAAGAAAATCAAAATTTTGTAAAGTATCGTGCAGGATTTAACCACAAAGTATTTCTCTTAAAATACAAAGATAAATCCTTTCAGAAAAAAAAAATGCGATCTATTTTGTTGCAATAAAATCTAACGTCGAATTAAAAAGAGCATCAATAACGAAAAGTGCATTGCTTTTGCTCGAATCGTATAATTTGCATATGCAAAAAAGAAACGTTCAGTTCGATAATAAGAAAGTGACCGTAACGTACCTGCGTTCCGGGTATAATGTCAGTTGACTTAATTTGATGATACAATCGGCAAGCTGACGGCTCGTACACTGATATTCCCCACTCGTGGAACGAGAAGAATCTTCTCTCCTCGCTCGGCGCCGCTGTAAAAGTGAACGGCCGATTAATGCAAGTGTCCCTTCCTTTAATGATCGCAAATATTCTGCGCATAATATTATACCGAATAGACTTTTTCCCCTTAACTCAGACCCACTCTGTTAAATTATCACGGTTTATTGATATGGGATTCCTGGCACGATCTAAGTCTTTTATTTGATACGATTATAGTTTCACGAATTCCCGGGCGCAAGAATTAAATAACGTTAGCTCGTAGCAGTAGTCGGCAAGAGGCCAAAATTTCTATCTTTTCGCTCCCTCCTTCCTTGTCGTTTCTTAATCCCCGTCGTCCTGTCTCGATTAGTGTAATGTGCGCCGTAAATCTCGACTCCAGTCTTGGACAAACTTAGTTCGTGCGATTTTTCAACCTCCGTTTCCCCCTCTCACCTCTTTTTTAGTCACTTTTTAACCACTTTTATCACGCTAAGAGCGTTAGAGTAGAGCCATTCCTTATTCTTTTTTTTTTTTGTCAAACCGACATCTCGTTGATGGTTTTAAAGAAACTTCACAGAAAAATATTGAAAAGGAGCTTTTAAAATAAAATTTTTACTTTACTCTTTCAACGCGAGCTCGGATCTCCGATTGTTGACATTTTTGATAAGGAAATTTCAATGTTTATAAATCGAATTCCATTAAGCCTGGAAATTCATCTGTTAATATTGTATCTCTTATGTATCTGTGAAAAACTCAATTACATTTATTAAGTACTGAGTGAAATTTAAAACAAAAATATCAAAATGTCAGGCGCAGGTGTCGCTTAAAAAAGTACGAAATTCATTTACGCCAATCTGTCGGAAATAAAGCCCACAATTCTCCGATTCACGTAAATCGCGTTATTTCGATAATTGAGGTCGAACAAGGCGGGAAAAATTAACTGGCACCGCGAACCGGAAATCCGAAAGCTGATCCGAGCTGGTTCCCGGCCAGATAAAATGAATTAATTAAAATGCATTTCAACCCTGGCGCTATATCCACAGGAAATACAGTATGTTTTCCACGCAATCTCCTTTTCTTCTACAAATTTAATTATATATTTTTCCTACGTAAAGCCTAAATCGTCACATACGCTTTTCAGATAGTTACTTTTATCAATAAGGAAGAACCTGAGTTTACCTGAGAAAGTGACTATTAATGTTTCCATTTTAATTAACCCTAAAAGAAAGAGTCGAACATCGACCCTGACAAAGAAAAACACAATTTTCAAAAGCGAATTCTTATACAGCACTATGCAGATCTGACACTTTTCAGAGTTCATTCACAAAGAAAAGCACCATTGGGAGTTATCGCTTCATGAAACTTGCTTCTTTTCGCGTGAGTCAGAATAACTAAACCCTCTAAAAATGAATAAGTGAAATTTCGCTAGAATAAGTGAATAGTCACTTATTTCACGTTAAATATCATTCACTTATTGCAGCAAGTGGAAGATTTTTCACGTGGAATAAGTGACTATTCACTTATTTTAGTCAAATTTCACTTATTCATTTTTACAGAGAATGGAACAAGGAAATGGTGAGATACGAATGCCTTTTTTAAGCAACCCTGTGAAAAAATTATATGCAATAATTTTTACAACGGAACTGTAATTTCCGCTAATCCCTTTATAAAAAATGCATGGGCTTTTCATTGTAGTCAGTATTTCTCGCGTTGTGATTGGTCAAGCGATGGTTGTCTTTTATTATTATTTATTTATTATTTGTATCATTGTTTATGCGATAACCTCTAAACCGAATCTCCGCGCGCGAAGCGCGCGCCTGATCTAGTAAATAAAAAAACTCGATATTTTTTGTTTTCTTTCAAGCAAGAAATCGATAAACTTACTGGGCGTCGGTTGCTCCTGGACGACGAGGCTGCTAATGTCGCGGGTGACACCGCCGATGCTGGTCGCCTGGCACATGTAGGCGCCGGTGTCGGCGTATCCGATATCGTGTATTTTGAGGCGCGTGCCATTGCCCACGACCACGTACTTGTCGGCGTCTGCGTGCTGCTGCAGGGGCTCGTCATTCTTCAACCACTCGACCCGGGGCAAGGGCTCGCCTACCACGTGGCAGCGCATCAGCGCCTCTTCGCCCGGTCGCTTTGACTGCAGTCGCGGTGTCACGCGCACTTCCGGTATCGCTATGGATAAGGCAATTTCTCAATCAGTTGCCAATTTATTTATTTATTTATTTATTTACAACCAGAGTACAGACATACAAATATAAAATTACAGTTGTATATACAAATAACGTTACTATAATAGTAACCCAGCAGAGGAAAGGGTTCTTGTTCGCTGGTCTGGCTCTATACAAAACTAAAACTCTTAAAAACTAATTACTTAAAACTAAAAAAGTTCATTAATTCCATGGCACTTGTAGATAGTTAGCTTAATGATGAGCAAATATGCATTCCCCGACTTGTGCTACTGACAATATACTGCTACACTTGATGTTCGATTTGCGTGATACGAAAATCAGTGTTTTTATTTTTATTTTTTTTTTACTTTATTATTGTTAATAATCTATCTAATTGCACTGACAAGGAGAGTCTGAAGATTTGGATGTAACTATGAAAATCATTTTCTTGTATCTCTCAATAAAGCAAATCACTTTTATATATTGATCTCATAGGCGTTTGTTTAACAGACACAATTAAAAATATTTACATAATAGTCTCTTATATGGGCAACTTTTACGAGAAAATTCTAAAGTCTCCGAGTGTACAAGAGAAATTCGCGGATTTCAGGTTTGAATATAGAAAAGATATCTAAATATTTTTTAGTTTACTGAAAAATTCTATAAATTGTAAAATAAAGAGGGATTTATGACGTTGTAAATGTATGAAAGTGATGCAGCGAGTAACGGGATAATCAACTAAACTTGTAATTCACTGCTGATTTTTAGTGACATACTTAAAGACGGGGGGAATGTAACAAGGGTGGGAAATGGGGTGTACTCACTGTGCACAGTAAGGACGTGAGTTTGAACGACGTCCTTGTTGCTCAGAGCGTGGCAGGTGTAATTGCCGGCGTGAACGAGCTGTACCCTCGTTAAATAAAGACTGCCATCGTTGAAAATTCTTATCTACAACAGTTTCGTCAAATAACGTTACGTTTATTTTCCAGGACGTTTAACTTTCTTGCATGATTTTATTCAAGTAATTTTTTACTTTTGAGAGATAAAAAAAAATTTGTATCGAGCGCAAAATGTTTTTTTTTTTTTTATCTTTGCAAGAATCTTTTCAAAAGAAAGTAAATTTAATCTGGCCAGTTCTTGATAAAACTCAGTAATTATGTAGAAGTAAAATTAATGATTATTTATTCTAACAAAATTTTAAGTAGCTTATTTACAACTCAGTTTAGACAACTTAACAATAAATTAGGAAGTTATAAGACCTCTCAAAAATATTTAATGCATTGGTTATTTCGACTTGCCGCTTTAATCAATTCAACTTCAAGGAAATTTAAAATCTTTATCTCTCTAAATATGAATAATTAAAGCTGTCTTTTAAAAAAGGGATTATTTATTTATTTTACGCTGTAAGTTATCCAGATATCGAATAAGCGGAAGCCTTCCCTCTAAATAAATGAATATTTATACTTATTAGAAGTGAATTTCACTCATTTAAATTAAATTTAGAAGCACTGTATTGAGATCTTTTCTTCTCTCTATTAAAATCATAGTAGTTGTCAATTAAGCAAGAGATATTGTTTTCTTGAATTATTATTGAAATCAATTATTAAAATCGAAGTTATAGTTGTCAATTAAGTAAGAGATATTGTTTTCTCGAATCATCGGAGAAATCGAGCATAAATCTCGTTACATTACCTCGGGCTCGGAGAGAGCCTCCAGATCGGCATCGTAGCGCCGCCAAACTAATGGCGGCGGCGGGGTCCCGGTTACGTCGCACTTTATCTCGACATTGTCGCCGACCCGCGCCGGGATGTGATTGATTTCCAGGTTCTTGTCCAGCGAGACCACCGACACACCTGCAAACCCAAGATTTATAGCTTACAGAGCCAGCCGAGATACGCCCGCCGATGAACCCGTTCATCGCAAAAAAAATTCACCCGAGCTGCGCGATCCCCCGTGACGGATGTTAGTGCGATTCTTCAAGCCGATATGATTTTTAGTACCTAGTTTTTATCTTTGATGTATAAAAAACCCCTTTTTTTTATCCCGCTCTTCGAGTTTTTTCTCGCTCTTTTTGCGACTCTCTCTCTCTTTCTCTCTCTCTCGCATTTGAACTTTTACTTTGTGCCGTTTAAAAGTTATATTAATCTGAATGAATTCCTTCGAATATATGTCTGAAGCTTATTTCTGCAAGCTCGAGCATTATCAAATATGAAGCAGCACAAAGCGCTGACAATTTTTTTTTGTGGGAAGTTTAATTTGACTTTCTTTTTACGAAGAAAGTTATAACGAGTCCCTTTCTATTTAGATACTTTTTGTCTCTTTTTCTTTTCATATATAAATTTAGATTATATCAGAATTAACTGCTAATGAAATATTGTAATTCTATACTTTTTTATTTAAGTACTCTAATATTTTATAAAATTTGCGGAAGCTACCTCAAGCGTTACTGTTTCTTTACACTTCCAAAGCTACCCAATAAATTTCTGCAAGACAGAGCTTGATTTAATGGCATCGGCTAAAGGAACTTTCACGTTAAAGCTAAAGGAATAAAAGAAGCAGCGAGCTTTGGGCGTGCGCGAGGTAAAAAGTGATCCGAAACCTTCAATAACGATTGAAGTATACGAGAACTTTCAAAGCATCGCGCTATTTCCGGCGAAAGAAGTCAAAGGCATCAGGGGAGAGAGCGAAGGGAGGGACGAATTGTCAAAGTACGAAAATTCTTCGACAACTTCGCAGCATCGCCAGAAAAAAGGTCGATACTACTTGAAAAATCAATTGCGCATTGTTTCAAAGGTAAAGGTATACATTTGAAAGCGCGCAAACCTTCGGAATGAGCTTTAATTAAAATGTTTTTTTTTTCCATTTCCGTTTGAAGAAACGCTTATGACATTTTTTTGCAGACGTGAAAAACGTCGACATGCTTGCTCCATCGGTGAAGCTCAATCGAAAGCACGCAAACCTGCCGAATGAGCTTTAATTCGAAATGTTTACTCGTGCAAACTTTGACAAATAAAATGCTTGTCATATTTGTCATGCACGCGAATAAAATAGATGTGCTTGATCCACTCACGAACTGCACGTAAAAACGCGCGTACCTTCAAAATGAGCTTTTAACTTGAAAGTTTTTGTAATTTTATTAATAAAATGCATTTTTTTTTTTGTTATAAGTGCAAAAAATATCGACGCGCTTGGTCCATCGCGGGAATGAAAGGGTAGGCTTACTGTAGAGCTTGCTGAAGGCCATGTAGAACTCGTTGATGTTGAGACGTCCGTCGCGGTCGGCGTCGTCGTAGCTGATCATGTGGCCGAGGGTGCAGCCTTTACTCAATTGCTCGAGATCCTCGCGCTCCGCGATCTGCTCGAGTTCCTCCCGCTCGAGGTTCCCGTTGTTGTTCTGGTCGTAGTGCGAGAACATGATGCTCACCAAGTACTCCTTGCTGTGGTTGTCCTGCGCCATCAGGCGTGCATGGTTATAAAGCAACAAGTTGTCCTGCGGAAAATCAAAGAATTTTTAAGTATTTTACTTCGATAAATGACTCTAACCAAATGATTGGACAACATTTTAATACTTAGTACAAAAAAAAAAGAGAGACTATACTGTACTATTTCGAGAATTTAAGTTTGCGACTGGGAAATTATTTATGAAATCTTATAGAAATAAGAGAGCTTGAATAGATACGTACCTTCATAATTTCATATTCTTGAGCGGAGCAGTCGTCTAGATCGTAGGTTTCTTCAACAAAATTTTCCTTGCTCTCATACTTTCTGTCGCTGTTCTGGTAACTGGACTGCTTTGAAGTGGGTGGTGTTGCATTTCCCAATGGCAGAGCTTTAGGCGTCTCCCGATGATCATCTAAAATAAAACAAAATTTTAAATTCATTACCATTTGGGAACATTTACATTTCTACGTAACTTTTATTGATATTTTTATTATTTGCTTACTTAACAAAACCTTGTGCACTGTTACTAATTAAACTACCTAATATTTTTTACTCTATGATTAAGCTCACTTCAATACAAAAATATTACAAATTTTATCATTTAAGAAATAAGAGTACTGAAAGTGAAATGCGATTGAGCATGACCTGATCCCTCTTAATTTTTTAGATTTTCAGATCTCAATAATATTCAAGTTTAATCAATCATAGCCTGACTTCAAATAATTATATCAAACATTTCGATTTAACGACTGCGAAAATACTGTCAATCTTTCGATTCTCCAAACAAACATCAAAAGTGTAAACGCAATAATATAGTACGAATTGAGATGAATTTTTCTGGATAAATCATCGGCGAAATGCAGTTAACTATGCATAAAGCTGCTTCGCCAAAGTTGAAAATTCGTATTTAAATAACCAACCGCTTACGAGGAGGGCTCATTCGGGATTCTCGACAATGCCGCAAGAGCTCGGCAAGCCGAGAGGAGACTCCTCCATCCCGACATCTCGACAAAGACCAATAACGCGCGGGGAGCTCCACTCCGTCTCTCTCATGCACACAGCCACCCCCATATCCTCTCCCGGCCGTGTAAATTTCGCATTGAACTTTCGACATTAAACCGCGGGAGCGCATTAAAAGCTTACCTCGAGTCGCCCACGCCGAAATATCTGCCAGTGCGCCGCCGGTACTTACGGCGGGCCGCAAAGGGGAGGCGCAGGGATTCGTAAGGTCGGAGGTCAGGAGCGCGTGGAATCGGCTCGGTTATTCAATCGGCGCTGCTGGATGTGGGCGGCGCTCCGAATGGCTGCAGCTACTTCCTAATTGTAGCCCGTTTTGCGGGCGCAATTATCGGGGGGGATATTGCATTATGCGCGAGTATACTCATATGCGCGGCACACGCGCCGCCAATCGTCCTCGACGAGGATGCGATTTCACACAAGCGGGCGCGCTGCAGTAGGAAACCCAACCGGATAAGCGAGCTGTTGCTGCGCGCTTTGTGCGGCCGACGCACCGCCTCGTTGTCGTTGCGGAATCACGCGATTTGGCTTGCATTTCAGTGGATTTACGCTAATCTCGCGATGTTAACATAATAATCGAAATAGGTTTCGCCAGAACGAATTTGCGTTTATTCCGTTATGTAAATGATTCAAATGGTTTTTCTTTTTTAATTAGTAATAAACGAAATGCAGAGGCCGTGTCGTTAAGTAAATTTTACGAAAATGGAATACTTTGCATATTGATTTTGAAATAATTAATTGCGTTTGTTCGATTAATTATACTTAATAGAACGGTGAATTATCTATGGTTTTACAATATGCTGATATATAATTGATAATAAGTGTAACTATTCTATTATAGAAATTACAATTTACGTTCGCAAAGATTATTTATTTGTTTAAAATTATGGCCGCGTATTATTTTGAAAGCAAATAAAGCAGAATTGTATTCATTATCTGCGGATGATCTGAATATGAAGCAACCAGTTTTTAGTGAAAGTAACAAACACAGCAGTTTTGAGCCGCCGTTCCGATTCTTATCACTGTCCTAATTTAAGTGACCGAATCTCGTTCTTTTCGAACAATATACATATAACAGCCTTCGATAGCTCAGTTGGTAGAGCGGTGGACTGTAGTGGTTAATAATTAATAAATTCAGAAATCCATAGGTCGCTGGTTCAAATCCGGCTCGAAGGATTATTTTGGAGTTTTTTTAAATTAAATTTTACACGATTTTATTATTCATCATTTACGTTTTTATTTTTATTATCATAGAGCAAAGAACAAGTCAAACTTTTGCTCAAATTCCAACATTTTTATAATTGCTTATCCCTATGAATGAATCAAAATGCGAATGTTTGATGTTAACTACATAATAAAGAAATAAATTAGACAATCTCAATTAGACTACTTCATGCGGTAATTCAAGCACGCTGTCAAAGACAATTGATTTCTAAATCAATATTATTGCAAAAAATGTTACCTTAACATTTTGCATTTCATAAATAACGTTCATTAAACGAGAACCTTCGGAAATCCAGAGGTCGCTGGTTCAAATCCGGCTTGAAGGAACATTGTTGCAAATTGAAATATTCTTTCATCGAACCCACGTTGATTTATTAAAAAATGGAACGCATTCGTTCCTACGAAACAATCGAATTGCATGAAATCGCACTCAAAATGCCATTTAAAAATTCCGAAAAAACGACAGCGACAAGTGCTTTTTCATGTACCTAGCGACAAAAAAAAAAAGGAGACTTTTAGGCTTGCAGATTGGTGTTAATGGAAGCAGAAAGCAATTTAAACTTTCGCATTACCGTGTCAAAGCCCGGCGCGACTCTCGCGCCTTTTAACCCTTTGCGCTCGCCCTGCACTTCGCCGGACGCGTATGCGCGTTTGAGCTTTTAATAATTGACCATATCGAATTAAGCGGGAGGGAAAATCGCATTAATTAATGCGCTCCATCGAGGCGCCGCGTATATGTACTTCCGGTGCGCGCACTTAACCGTAGCGCCTTGAGGCATAGGTAAAACCGCACCTTCTTTGAAGTTCGCGCCACCAGACGGTAGCTAAGGCATATCGAGGAGTGAGCGTAAAGTGGGTTAGAGCTGACTTTGCGGTCCCAAAAGTTCGAAATATCTCGATGCGAGTTCTATAACTGTTTGATGAGGGAGTTTTCCTTTTAATCCTCGAATTCCCTTCCTTTTTTCCCGGCTACTTTTATTTTAGATGTTGGTTGTTATTTAAAAATTTTTACTAGAAGATTCAGAAGTATTTGTAGTTTTTCCTATAAAGTTTTTTTATGATTTAATTTAGATTGTTTTTAAAGTTCACTTTTAATAATTTCACTCGGGGGTTTATTATTTCTAAAATTGAAAATAATTTCCTTACTTTTCGTTCGAGGTAACTTACCGTAAATATTAAAGAACACTTGAGACAATGATATCTTTTTTTTTATCAGAGAAATATTTTATTGTTTCGCAGCTAAGTAATTAAGCTAAAATATTAATGAAAGTCTATTCTAGCTAAAAGTTTTCGGGTGAATATAGGCAAAAACCTACTTATACTTTCGCTCAAAATTAATCCCTTATTCAATTTCACCTAATCTTATCTGAACGGTCAAGTTTTAAAGTGATGAAAAATATGTTTTAATAGTATTTGCTTTTGCTTTTTTAATAGCGGAGTGTATTGGTGAAGACGAGCCACTCTATATAAAATACAAAGTTTGATAAAGTTTCAGCTTAAGTGATATTTCTTAACAATAAAAAGCAAGGCCAAGACAAAAAATACTTTTTCGTCAAGAGCCTTCGATAGCTCAGTTGGTAGAGCGGTGGACTGTAGTTGGTGTAAAAAGAATCAGAAATCCATAGGTCGCTGGTTCAAATCCGGCTCGAAGGATTATTTTGTTAAATTTAACAATAACTTGAAATTTTTTCACACTCTGTAATATTGAATTTAGAGCACAGATTAATTTTAGATTTCCAAATTAATTTTTATTGAATATAATATCAATTATCCAAATATTTAATTAAATTTTACACTTCAGAAAAAAATAGTTTTATCAATAATATAATGATTATTTGAATTTAATTACCTTCCATCTCTTAATGTTTATAAATAAATAGTTGTTGTTCAAATATCTTGCTTAAATACAGTTTGTTTATTGATTTTATCTGGATTCTATATTTTTTACCCAAAAACTAAAATAACCGAGGGTGAGCGTGGAATGTAACAGTAGAACATTTTCTGCCTTTAGGAAAAAGAAATAAAGGAAATAAAAGTGGAACTCAATGCAAACAGGAAAAGTTCGGTCGAAGCTAGTATTGCATATTTTTCCTCTGTCTACTTCCTTCTTCTATCCTTCATTGTGCGTCAAGGCAGAGGAGGTCAAAAGATCGCAAGCGTTGGTGCACTTGCGATTCGTCCATGGAAACTTTCGGAATAACATCAGTCTACGTTCCTTCCACTTACCAACCCTAGGCAAGCATCTCCCGGACAGGGAGTAAATTTATACGTGTATACGCACTGAGAACCACGAATAAATTCGGTGTATCACTTTTCAAATTTCCACCTTGCCTCGAACTTCAATATTTTAGGCAGTAGTTGTATCTTATTAAAAGTTCCGAGGGTGAGAATATTCCTGAACTGTCAAACGAACACTTTTTATCTATTTAAATCTGTGCATTTAGTACTTTATCCTACGCAATTTTATAGGTGCACAGACCTGGTGATTCTTTAATTATCAAGAAGTGTACGTTGCAATGAAGAAATTTTGTAGACGTTACTGCTAATTCCAAAATCTTTTTTCATAAAATATAAATAAAAAAACAAAAACAAATTTAGTGTACATGATATTAAAAAAATTATGTTTATTTTTATTCCTTCATATGCATAGACCATTAAAACTTTATTATACTATTTTTATAAAATCAATCCTATACACAGGTCGGCATTAACCAATACATGTACAGGCCTGGCTTTCCGAGCTGTCCTTACCTTTTGCTTAATAATGTATTTTGTCGGTTTGTGCACGCACGTCAAAAGAAAATTAAAAAATAAATTTTACGTTCGCCCTTTTATAACCTACGCACGAAAATGTCCATTTTTTTAGAAGCGCATTTACAGGTGTTACGTGTTTTACACCGTTGGGTATTTTTTTTTTATTTCGCACGGCGCTTGAACTCGGTCGCTCTATAGACGCAGCACAGAGGCGCAGGGTCTAAGAATAAACCACCCCTCTCTGCTATGCATAATGATGCCGCAGCGCGAAGAATAGTAAGTTCCCTGCCGCAGTC
Source organism: Sycophila texana (assembly GCA_035582955.1). Classification (NCBI taxonomy): domain Eukaryota; kingdom Metazoa; phylum Arthropoda; class Insecta; order Hymenoptera; family Eurytomidae; genus Sycophila; species Sycophila texana. Next base: position 13,517,299 of record JAWWEN010000020.1, on the reverse strand, counting down.
GAGTGGCAAGCTCTCGACCTGCACTTAATGGTAATGGCGAAAGTGATGGGGTGCTTATTAGATTACGATGTCGCACGTCGTCGTTGATTGGCATGCGACTTTTTTTTTATTTATAATTAGACGCGTGCATAGGAACGAGTGATTTATCGATTTTACACACATGCCCCCTTTTCCTTACGATAAAGATGTTTTGTCTGGAAAATATTCCTTTGAAAAATGTAGTTACGTAGTAAAAGCTTAATAATTAGCGAGCAGAAAAGGAAAGAGAGAGAGAGAGAGAGCTCTAAAGGAAGTTTATATTCCGCCGAAGAAAAGATTTTCATTTTGGAAAATGAATATTAAAAGTTCATCGTTTCATCGACAAGAAAAAATTTAGACAATATCGAGTCTAGTCAGGGTTCGTGCAACATTCACGACTCCCATCTCTCGTCATCTATATAACACATGCTAAACTTCAATAGAAATCCTTAATGATCTGGCAAAGCAAAAAAATCCTTCGAGCCGGATTTGAACCAGCGACCTATGGATTTCTGATTTTTATTAAGACCAACTACAGTCCACCGCTCTACCAACTGAGCTATCGAAGGCTCTTGCTCAACTTTATTTTCACTTGGCATTTATTCGAGCGGCGCTCCACTTTCACCGGTGCAGACGCGAGCGCATCACCACCGCGGTGCGCTCGCTGAGCAGCTCACGTCGCGCGATCAAACGTCTCCAACCGACCGAAGTCCGTATGTCGATTGATAGCAGTTTTATCAAAGGGGCACCGGTACCGCGGATAATTTTGGAGCGCGCTTTTGCTTGCGGCTCCTTATCGCTTTTGAATTTTCGCAATGCAAGCACGTTTCTCTGATACTTGATTGCCTTGCGTTGTTATTACGCGAAACTGACATAATTTATTATTTATTTATTTTAGCTGCGCGTTAGTTTGTTTGCGCTTGCTTTTATGTACAAGTAATGTTTGCCTGTACTATGAAATTTGTTCATTGCAATTATTTAAAAGATGTGATTGGAAGTATCTTGTTATACGACAGGAGCAATTGACAGTACAGTTATAAATTATTGTTATTTTATTTATTTGACTTTGTTTTTCTACTTGTACTTTATTTTAAACCGGACTGAAGGAAATTACTTTATCGATTTCATTGGAACGGTAAAACTTTGTATTGCCTCCTTTCCGAATTCACCTTTCACTTGGTATTGTTGCATTCCAAGACTGTAGCCGAAAATAAATTTTTACTTTTAAATGAATTGATATTGGTAACTGATAAACAGTGGATAATCCAGTAAAAGCTTACGGTAAGAATTATAAGTCTTCTTTGTGTTTATAAGCGCTAACTTGACTGATAATTTTTATGAATAAAAAGTATGGCTCAGATAAAAAATACTTCTTCATCAAGAGCCTTCGATAGCTCAGTTGGTAGAGCGGTGGACTGTAGTTGGTGTAAAAATAATCAGAAATCCATAGGTCGCTGGTTCAAATCCGGCTCGAAGGATCATTTTGCTAAATTTCATAACGATTTCAACTTTTGCACACTTTACAATAGTACAGTAAAGTTGATTATGCAATTTTTTAAAGAATTGTCTAGCTTTTTGAAGTCCTAGTTTATTTTTTACTCAGCTTACGATCGTCCTTTACTAAAATTACGGATAAAAAGCAAAAAAAAAACACTAAAGCTGTAATAGATAATTAGACTTAACGTTCAATATTTGCTTTCCGGTAGAGGCAACTATTTCATAGTAAAAAGTATATTGGTACGATGAATACGTATAAGGTTCAGTTAAAAAATTTAAAACCAACATAACAATATATCTACTCAGTTAATTAAACCCAAATGACTTAGAAATTACGAAATAAAAAAAAAAACATACAAACGACTGGCTGATACAAAGTGAAATGTGCGAAAATTCTATTCAAGAAGCACTCCAAACTCACCTCGGTGCAGGCATCGCATGAGACGACTGGATGTGAGCGGGGAGCCGAGGTTGCAGGCGGCCCGGTGCAGTTCGCAGTGATTTGCGTAGATCTTTCCGTCACTACCGCAGACGGGCCGGTGTCGGCGGGTGCAACGTTTCGCGCAGATGCAAACTGCGACGTCGTCCGGAGACACTTGACACTCGCGACCCGCGCCGCAGTACTTACTAGCGCAAGGATCTGCAAATTTAGAATATTTTTATGCTTTCTTGATCAGTTTATTTTATTAAAAAATTCGACATTTTAAACGTTCGTTTATTTTGATTGTAAAATTTTAGGTAGCAAATTAATGTTGATTTTTAAGTGATTCCACCGTACACGATTATTTACTTGGGAAATTTGAAATTGCGAATGCATTTATAATTATCTTTAATCACTTTAAAGTACATCTCTTATGCACTACTTGTGATTTTAATAAAAGCGAGCTCGCGTATAAAATTGTAAACGAAACGAACTTTTTCTAATCGATTTTACATAAAAGTGGGTAACATCATTTATATACTAATTCAATTAATTTTTATTTGATTTAAATGATTCGTACAATAGCTTAAGACATTCAAACGTCAACTTAAAATCTACGCGGTAATTAAGAATTTATAAAGACGTCATTAAAATATTGATTTCTATGAACGCAAACTCGGTAATACTTCAATAAAACTTTTTGAAACTTTTTTAAACATTCATTTCCGATGATAAACTTAGTTCAACTCGAGGAACGACCGAGAGTTATAAAAATTCACGGTAAAAGACACGCGCAATTAGCCGCCATTCTTGCATGCAAGATTTAATAGACGCGGTCGCTTTGCAGAGACTTGCGGAAAGGGAGTGCATTAAAAGAGAGATCCATCCGAGTAATTCGACGCCGCGAATAAAAAAAAAGAGAAAAGAGAGAGAGAGAGCGCACCGCCGACGGCGGAACGAGGTATAGACGCGCTTGATGAGGAAAAAATGTGAAAAAAAAGGAAGAGGTAAAAATACATAAAACTCATCCGCAGACCGCGGACACAAACGCCGGGCGTTCGGGTGCAAGCTCCCGTGCGCGCGCGCGCGCAAGCTCCTCGACCACTTGTTGCGCGGAATTTGCTGCGCGTTCAATTTTCCCTGCTCGCAGTGTTCGCGCGACTCGTCGAAGAAATGCGACCGAGATACGCTCGATTATTGTTATTATAGAGAGCGCGTCCATTTTCCCTCGTAGCCACCCGGACAATTCGTCGTTCGAGCCATTCAGAAGCGCGGCTGATTCGAGTGCGCGATCGTAATTACGCGATTGCTGGATCTTTGCAATCAGAGGCTTTTTTTTCTCTTCCTTTCAGGCTGTTGCACTTTAGCGGGATAAAGAAGATTTTTAAGTAATGACTTAGTCAACTACTAGCTATTTTTCTTTTTATTCTTAAATTGCAGAATGAATTTCTACTGCTTACTTTTATTAGCGTAAAAAGAATTTTTTTGATGCTTCTAAAATCTGAGACCTTAATCAGCTTTCTAATTATTTTCAAGTCTACGTATCTATTCTTGTAAAAATGAAGGTGCTGGATTTTTTTACGAAAAAATATCTGTAATTTTTATTTGAATCTTGGATTGTCGACGAAACTTTACAATTTTGACAAGAAAAGCTCTGTAATAATTACGAGGCTTAAAATACTCGTACTAATTAAGGAGCTTTTTTTGTAAAAATTACTAAGTTTCGCAGGTCGTTCAAAGTTGATTAAAAATTTCAGTTGTTTCCAAGCCGTCCCGCGATTAGGTTTTTTTTTTAAGTAATTTTTGGAGGGAGTTCCATCGCAACTTTTAAGGGAAAGTAGTTACTTCTTAGACTTGTTTTACAAGTAGGTAAAAGTTCACTTAACACTTGAAAAATTTTACTTCACGCACAATCTTCTCATACAAACGTGAAAAAAAAAATCAACAAGCATACCTTTCTCAGAGATAAGAAGTAAAAGCACTAAGCTCGTCCAATCAAACTTTAAAAGCATTATAAGCAAAACTTTTCCACAACTGCGCCTGAAGGGACTCGCAGTGAGTACAGGCAGAATGTTCGCGCTGTACTTCGGAAATGGAAAAATTGATGGATGGACTTTATGAGGAAGGGCTGGATGCTCGAGAATTCGGTGTACAAGAGCGTCGGAGCAAAAAGGCAGCACGCGGACCCGACAGTTGGTTCGATCTCTATGCTAATCTCGAAGTTGGATATTGAATTCACTGATCCACGCGTCGTCTACTGCCAGCTGTCCGCCGAGTAGGCTCCGTTTCTTGCTCGCCTGGGCTCGGGCTTCGGCAAAACTTTTATTTGCACGAATCTTCGGAGATTTTCGCGGGGCTGCTTGTGTACAGGGTTAGGAGCATTATATGAACTCGCGGAATGTTTGACAAGATTAAGATTTTATGATGAGAAAAGTTCTAGAATTTAGAGTTGACGGGTGATCTGTGAGGACTAATTATGAACTTAAATATTGACGAACGTTGTTTTAACATTTTGATGGAATGGTATTATTAATTATTATTTTTGTTACTGATTTTGTGAATGTATTTATCAATTACTTGAACTAATTTGATGCCATAAAGTAAATATTTGATGCTCACACAAATTTTAATTACAAAGTTAATCGCCATGCTGTGCAGCAGAATAGTTTGCGGTATGCATTTTAAATCAATTTTAAATTCATACCAAAATTTCTGATGTAAATGCAGATGAGTTTTGTTCAGTCTTCATTGCACGGGCGAATAATAATTTAGAATTTTGATTCATTATGGCGGGAAATGTGATGTTATGTCAAAACCGTTATTATCGCCTTGGGAACAATGTAATACAGAATGTCGGAAATTTTCAAACGATTAATTATTATAATTAAACAATGTTGGAGAGATTATTTTTTTAAATATTTTAATTTTGATAATGTATTACACTAAAGTTGGTAATACTTTACCAACTGTAGCGTTATTCAGTGTAATTTTAGTGATCTTTTTATTGTAATCCTTTAAAGAAATTATTCGATTTGACAAGTATACTGTAGGGTAGTCATAAACTTTAAATTTTGTTTCTCTTTTGTAACCACTAGCTTAATTTCTTACAATTATTCGATTAAAAAAACCACATTGAACATAATCTATGAACTTTCATAATTTGAAAAAAGTTTCTATAACGCGCTATACAATGCTAATGTATTTACATGAAGCTATCAAAGTTATATGTTCTCAATGGTGTGAGCAAAGACAATGAAGCACTCGTGATTTAAGGAGGGTCAAGCGTCTCCCATGATAATTTTTATTTCTAACAGTTTTTAACGAAACTTTAACAGAATACTCT
>JAWWEN010000020.1:13500434-13511920 GCA_035582955.1 Sycophila texana | reverse complement strand
AATCAGTGAATTTTCACTGTAAAATAGTTATAAGTGCGCAAACTTCACTGTTTTCACTGTTTCAACTTTAGAGAGCACATGTACGATGCGCATCAGCAAAATAAGAACGCTCTGCTTGGTTTATGTTGACTGGAAAAGGACTCACGTGTACACACCGCGACGGCTCCACAGAACACGCGTCCCGAACAACGAGGTGAGAACCCCAGGGAGGTTGGCGTACCGCGTGGTATACATACGCATGCAAATTTAATGCACATACGGGCGAAAGCGTTAATACTTTCTATAAGCATTCCAATTCAACTGTAATTGAGTTGGCGATTCCGCCAATTTCGTCTGTTAATTTGTTCGTCTAAATCGTCCTTTTTTTTGTGATTCTTTTTTTCGTAGTCGATAAGAGAAGAATGGGATCGTTTATAGGAACAAGTTCGAAGGAGGTGCTTAATTGGGGTCAGTAATTACAGTGGATGCTTATTTATGTGCGCTCTTTTCGGGTGAGTAGTTCCTTTTTCACAGAGAGCGTTCAGAACGGAAGGGCTGGTTGCTTAATTTGCGATCATTTACTGGAAGTAGATCGAACTGGATCTATTGCGATTCGAAGCAATCGTAAAATAGCAGAATTAATTAATCAATATTATTTTGATTGGATTTTTATGTTATAAACAAATGTATTCTTGTATCATGCAATAAATTTTAATGAGTTATAAAGGATCATTATTGATGTGTCTACAACATTACTTCTTCCGAAGTCTTTAAAGCAATTAAAAACGGTTTGATCACTTAAAGTAGAAACATCCGAGTATGGTCAGACGCGTTATTCGTCTAACAGTTTTCTCGGATTTTTTAAAAATAGTTTCACATATCATAGATAATTATTGTAGATAGTGAAAAAAATGCATTAAAACTGAATACTTTATGGTAAAAACATAAAAATTAATATTAATGTAGAAAATCATACACCTTGTAAAATTTCCATTACCAATAACTCGCATTAGCTAGTTTACGCTAAAAAAAAGTACATTTCAAAATTAAAATTCTATTAAAAAAAAAAACAATTTTTTAATATAATCAATTCAACTTATACGATAAAAATAGCTGTTCGTTAATTATACGATTTGGGCATTGTGTACTCCGACATTCGTTACAATCGAGCTGCCATGGCATTAACATTATACGTACATTCAATTCCTTCATTCGCATATTCATCCCAGCGTGGGCAAACGTTCCTCCGATGTGCAACCACGTCTTTCTCTCTCTCACCTTCCTCCAACTCCGTTCATCCTTTGCAGCCCTTTATGGGATACCTCCAATTTACAAATAAACGCAAACGGTAGTTCCGTGAATTGCAGACGCGATGTTAATTATTGCATTTAATGCACCTTCGTACTTTGATATTTATATTGAGTATTGTACTTACAAACGTTACGAATCGAATAAATTGTTGCAGGAGGAGATTTGATGAATTCCATTTCCACATAAAAACTCGTGTGAAAAAATTTAATGAGTCTAAAAAACTAAACGAATACACATCTTTACTTCCATCACTGAAGTATATACTATACAGACATTCCCGTTGCAAAAGGCAATGAACATGTAAATTAGTTAGTTTCATTGCCATCGCGGTATCGCAAGGAAACGAAATCTAAAGACGCGCATGAATATTGCAACTTCCACAAACTCGTTGAATCTAAGATAGCGAAAAGCCGCTTTCCTCGAAAAGTCGCTAAATATTCGTTCAAGTCGTAGCGGAGGATGGAGCTCGCGCGCAAGACGTCCATTGACACTCGGCGAAAAAAGTGGAGCCAATTAAGCCGGAGATCAAAGCGCGCACTCGAGCGCTAATGCCTATTAAGGGAGAGACGAGGTAAGACGCGAGGAAGCCAGAGGAGCGAGACTTGCGGTCCAGACCACTCGCGCGCGGCTGGTATATAGGAGCGGAGGGACCGTCGCTATGCCGCTGTGCATCATTCGTCTGACTGCCTTCGACTACTCGCCCGCGGCGACGGCGGCTCTGAGTGGCATCGACGCCGTCCGCGACAATTCTAACTGTACGCCGAGCGGTTATTGTTCCTTCTGGGAGTTTAGCCGATTTATTTAACGCTTTTCGTTGAAAAAGTTATTTTATATAGTAGAATATATGAAATTTTCACTTAGTTTGGGTATTATATACCAGTAACTATAGAATTTTCATTCACATCGCTGGTGATTATTTTGCACGAATTAATAAGTGAGATTTTATCTTATCTGGAAAGCTGCTATTTTTCATGTAAATGAGGGAAATTTACACTTTTTATGGCAGAACTTTTAAAAATGCTTGCGATTTGTCGAAAAAGGAAGTGAAGTGCCCAGAATTTTTTCAGCAATTTTATTAACACCTTTCAATTCAATCTGATATAATTTCGAGTGCGAATAAATCGTATGCGTTTAATCTTGCTTGAATCCTGGTTTAAAATAGAGAAAAAAACCAACGACTGCCGAAATGTACAATTAAGTTCCGTCAGAAGGAGACTGCGGAGGAGTATCCGGCGGATTTCGTGGACGCGGTTGGTAATAAAAAGCGGACGTTTCGTGCGGAAGCAGAGCCCGGTAGAAGAGAAAGATATACCTCAAAGAGGTAAAACGACGCCGAAGAAAGCCGCAGTCGACGTTAATGAGAATATAATATCTCCATAAATTGCACCGTCTATAAGAAACGCGGCGGCTCGGCGGAAGATAAGAAGCAGGCCCGCCAATCTTGCGCTTGTAAACCGCCAGAGCGGCTCCTTCAAATTGAAGTAATAAAGATAGCACGTCGCGCGGCTCGCTGTTTTCCGGCGTAACCGCCGCCACGCCGCAGGAGAGTGCATTTGCAAAGTGAAACAGAGAGCAATTATTCCCATAGTTATTAGCAGTTAATTGTAGACTAGAAAATCCGTATCTTTTTAGTCCATTTATTATTTTAAATTACGGTAATTAACAAATTATTAATTAAATTATTAGTTATAAAACAATACTAGGCAGTATGTTGTTAAGCAGACGAAAAAAAAAAATTAAACTACAATAGTAGTTCAACACTTAAATATTTTAAAACACTTCGCAATAAAGACAAAGAATTAAATTGGAAAATGCCTGTAATACGAGAAGGATTCACGCTAGTGATTGAACTTTTATTCGTTTATTTTATAGGTATAATCTGCACGAAGAAAAGGCGCTTAAAAAGAAGGCTTTGAGTTATCGCTTACGTCTGGTTGGTACCGGCTGTTACTACTGCGAGCCATTGAAGCACTGATTCAAACCAAGGCCTCTGAGAACTTTAATTTGCAATTTACTTATTTTTTTTTTTTAAATTATTTTACTAACAATTTTTGAATGTTGTTATATACATCATGTATAATATCATATATACAAAAGTGGTAAAAATAGTACTAAAACTTATTAATACTTATTTTTTTAAAACTTTTTTCTTCGTATTTCATTAATTATTATTTACGAAGAAGTATTTAGCGAAGACTAATTTCAATTGTTTTCTCGAGTTCTAAATTTCAAAGTATTTCTCAGAAAATGCATCTTCTTTCTTAAAACAAAAAAGAAAAGCAATGAAGATAGTAATGACAAGGATAATAGACAAACTTCACAATCAATTCTGACGAAACCACAGCAAAATTTAAACACAAAATTTTCGTCTCCTAATCTCAAAATTTTAACCAATAAATTTAACAATCAAGAATTTAGTAACACAAATTTAAAAAAAAATTTATCACACTTTATATTAAAAAAATAGAAATATGAGTAACCTTATGGTTGGATATAACAGCCGTCTATTAATGTTCGATATCATAATACATGAGGTGAGTTTGTTGTTCTTCTAACAACTTGTTCTAAACAAAGCGTGCAAGTTAAATAAATTTTTGATATATAATTTTAGCTTTATATAAAGTACGAAGATCCCTTTGAAAGTTGCATGACAGCCAAAACGATCGTTAAACATGCCATTTGGTTTCAAGATTGGGTTGATCTCATGCCAAATCGTCTTGATTACAGGTAAGTGAATAAAAAATTAAATTAAAGGTCTATTTTAAAAACCATTTAAATCTACAAATTTCTGTATTTGCAAGTTTTACAAAAATTCACTTTCATTAATTGACAAACATTAAATTTTTTTTCACAAAAATACAGAGACGAAACGAAAATAATAAATCATTAGCTACTTTATTTCCAATAATTTTTAATATAAATACTTTGATTAAAGAAACTACTTTGGCGATGCCTACGAAACAAAAAAGTTCTACGGTGGCCAGTCAGTCGTTTTTTCCGTGCCAGCTACAGACATTGAGCAAGTGTCCGACGAGGTCTTCATGAAGTTCTTCGTGCGACTCGAATACGGCGAATATTTTCAAAACAAACCGAAGATAAGAGATGTTGGATTTTTGAATCTCAACATATCCCCCAGTCTCAAAGAGATAAGCAAGGAACTGGAACAAAGGCGCGCGTTTGATGACTTTCTCGATCCGCCCCACGAGCACGATCCCATTACCACGTAATTATGCGCCACCTTAAGTTTCTGATCTCCATGAATTAAGAAATTTTGCCTGCAAAAAAAATTACCAACTGTTTTATTAATGAAATATTTAAAAATAATATTCCCTCTACCTTCGATTGAACTCTTTGAAACTGCGTAAACCAAGATAATTTTTTAATATTTTCAGCTCAGTCTCGCGCGAGTTCCCCTTGCGGGATGTGAGAACGTACGAACAATTATCAACCTGCTCCATGAGTTTCCATCTGCGCATCACTTATTTGGGGACCTGCTTAATCACGGAAATCGACAGATTCGTCCCAAAGAGGCTGGAGCCGTTCTTCGCCCAGGAGCAGTGCAACTTGGTCAAGCCTTACGAGTGCAAAGAGTTGGAGAAACCAATCATACCCACGACAGAGTTGGCTGTGTATACGCTCTTGAGGGAATGCAAGTTTTTGTGCGAGTGCACTGACGCGGACAAGCTGCGTATGCTTTGTGGTGTGCAGGACGAATGCGTAGAGACTGACTTGGTTACTTCGAAGCAAAAGAAGAAGAAGAAGAAGACGAAAGACGAAGGCACGACCACTGAAGTTTCTATGATCGACAAGAGCACTCTGTTCTCCAGCGAGTCTGGTAAATCATCCAATAATGGATATTATGCATTTCGCTTTTTTTTTTTTAAAGTGGAAAAATTTTTCAAAAAATTTCATTATTGCTAAACTACATAAAGAAAAGCTTAGCTCTGTAGGCAGTAATTAAGAGGAATAGAATCAGCTATTTTTCTTACGACTGACTGACGCATTTGTGATTACAAGAATTATCCAGCATTTTACAATTTATATAAGATTATCAAAAAATCTACATAACTTTCTCTGTAAAAATAAATAAGTGAAATTTGACTAGAATAAGTGAATAGTCACTTATTACACGTGAAAAATCTTCCACTTGCTGCAATAAGTGAAAGATATTTAACGTGAAATAAGTGACTATTCACTTATTCTAGTCGAATTTCACTTATTCATTTTTAGAGGGTTCTACACAAATGACGATGTTGTCTTGACTTTAAATGTGCAATTTTGCAACAGCGGTAAAAAACTCTAATAAAATCTTTTATTTCCAGGAGAGCCAGAAAAGAAAGAGAGTCTGAACTACGACGATCTGCTGAAAAAATTGAAGGGAAAGAGGCGTGGTAGCGGTCCGATGGTGTACATTCCTAAAGATAAACCCTGCGAACCAGTTTGCATACCCTGCATTCCTTGCTGCTTACCCTGTTACAGTCCGTGTTGCCCTACGCCATATTGTCCACCACCGCCCGCTTGTTGCTACGAGTGAAGTCCCCAAAGTTCGATTTCCAGTACTATATAGTGAATTTGTGAGTTTCTCGTAAAGACGGATCCAACCAGAAAATTAAAAAAAAAAAATTGAAAAAAATAAAGAAAAATAAAAATTGAACAGATATATTTATTTCATTTAATTCCCTTTGGTAAGGCCTTATTAGACACACCGTTAAAGGATAAGTCAATAACGATTTGAAAATAAATTACGTATAAGAGTAAGTTGTATCACTATGTGACTTACTCTTATGCGTTATATGAAACAAATTGAACAATATTATACTCGAAAATTAGGTTAAGAAAAATTGCAATGTTTCTAGCATTGGAGAGCCCACTCGATCTAAGGATAATTTTTACTAAACTGTGGTAGTTTTGCAATTCTTCATGACGGCACAACATGAATGATAGAAAGATTGTAATATTTCTTAATAGTATTCAAATTATTAATAATTAAATACTCAAATGTTCTCTAAATAATCAAGTCCATATAGTTCCATTCATAGAAAAATAGTAATTTTCTTTAACTATATTTTCTAGTGTACAAGGAAACCCAATAAAAACGAATAAAACTTAATTGCTATAAAGTATACATTGCAGAGTTCTGTGACGGCTCACTTCCGCGCGACTTGATCATAGTATATAAACGACGGCCGGAGAATATTGCGACGCTTGCGAGCAGTCGCAGCAGAAACGCGTCCCGATACAAGAGCCGATATCGCCAGCCCTCGGCGGCAGACATTGCGAGGGGGTGGGGGTGCGTAAAAAAGTTTCCCCGGAGTAAAAATGCAAAGGCGTCGGGTACGTGATTCGGCGCGAGGGAGTCGCGATGCTGGCGCCCAATAACCGATTTTCGCCCGCGGGGCGCCATTGGCATTCGACTGGCGCTCGCCACGGCGCACCTTGAAATTCATGGGATCGCAGCGCAGCCGTGTCCCTCGCACTTTCGCTCTTCCTTTACGTAGCTCCGGGGCGAAATATCCCGCAGACGGCAAAATCTGGCAGCGTGCCCCTCACCCTCCGGGCGGCGGAACTTTTGTCCGGAACGAGGCTCTTTCGACGACGTCGAAGTGATTGCGCTCATTCGCGACTGAAAGAAATGCCTTGATTCGCGACGCATTTTTTTTTTTCTTTCCCAAGGTAGTGAGAGACATTTTGATAATTTATATACGATTGTTTGCGACAGTCAATTCAAATCTTATTCGGGAACAAGCATTGTTCGAAAATTACTCGAGCGAAAGAGATTTTTGCGAAGCTTACTAAATGTTAGTGTATAAAAAAAAATTTCATGGACTCTTCTGATGTAATACTAATATATCAGAAGACTCCATGAATTTTTTTTTTTTTTTTTCGTTAGGGCTGTCTACATGTGCAGCAGGAGATTATTTTCAATTTATGTAATTCAAAAAGGTTAATTATCCGCGAATTAGAACGTCGAAAATTCCAAGTAACGATACGAAAAAAAGCTGCGTAAAATATTTATAAAAAAATGTTCAAGTCTCTCGCTCGATTTCCAAAATGCGAGAGCCAAATGTGATTCATCTCTTAGTTTATTCGCAACGGAAGGATTCCCATTGCAAAGTTTCGCAGCACTCCATCTGTCTCTTACTTTTCGCTCACTTCTATTAGATGTACAATCGCCTCGTAGAAGCTGAGACGTAATAAAAGCCGGGGAAAGGGGAAAAGACAGAGCGAGTGATTTTGCACATTCGAGTAAGACGGAGTGCGTGCCGGAAAATGGTTTTTCTCTCGTCTCGGCGCACTTACACAAGTCTAACGATGCGCCGATCAAACGATCCGTTATTGCGTCTTTCTTCAGTCTGCGCGTTTCTGCCTTTTCCGCTCGGTGCCTTTGTTTTCTCCGATAATTTTAACTTCGAAAGGTTTTCTTTTCGCCCTTTTCCAGTAACATTCCAGGAGAAAAAGAAAACAAAATTAAAAAAAAATAAAAATTTAATTGAACGAAGAGAAACGTGTGAACCTAATCTCGAATCGTGTGTGGCTTTCCGATCATTAATTTTACGAGAGAAGCATTTATAGCTTTTTTTCTTCTTTTTATTTAAACTTTATTTTTTCCCCAACAATAACAAGCAGAAGTGCTGTTAAACGAAGTGTCGCGATTAACCGCGCCACGTATATCTTCGAAGACGTCTCACAGTGTGTCATCAGTGCGGCTCTAAATCTCACCTCCAAGCACCTACTACTCGCCTGGTCGACTGGAAACGCGCACTTAAAAGAAAAAAAATCCTGCAGGGCCGAGCCTGCAGCAGCCGTATAACGTCTGGGCGGCTAAAGCGGCCCGCCATAGCCTCAATTAGAAATCCCGCGCAGTTAAAACTGGCGCCGGCCGCAATCGCTTGGCCCCCGAGATAACGCTATCAGCGTATACACCGCGTGCCAGGAAATGTCCTTGGAGTCGATATCGGGACACGCGAGAAGGGTTGAAGCGAGTCGGGGTAGAAGAGAAGGAGAGCCGAGGGGAGGGAGAGAGGACGAGGCTAATGGGCCATAAAGGAAAGACCGGCGCGCCATTAAAGGTGGAAGTGCAGGCGGAGGCTTGATGTTGAAATATCGACTCGGCCCGTGGCGCTGCAGCGTTTCACTTCTCGCGCGGCGCACGCTTCATCGGCTCTACGCGGCGCTCATGCGAAATCTTCGCGCGGTGCTCTTTCGCCCGCGGCGGCCGTGGAGCCGCGGGGCGAAAAGGCCGCGGGAGCTAACTCACGTAGCGATCGGGGCTAAGGGTGAGAGAGGCTCCGGCTCCTATCACTTTATGCGTCTCGAGAGCGAGCCTTCCGCGGCTTTTATTGGAATCGGGGAGCTGCATCGACTTTTCGCCTTCTTCTTCACCGACTCTGCCGCGCCTTTCTGCTACGCTTGTTTCGCGATCGCGCTCGGCCCGATTGAAATGCCGTTCATGCGAGAGGATTCGTGATTATTCAAGGGGGAGGATCTGGTGATTAGTAGGGCTACGTGCACTTAATTATCATCGATTTATATTGCTCGTGGATGGTAGAACAAAGTCATTATTGATAATGGTCGATTAGGTTTTCACGCAAAATGCATTTCGGTGCAGGATTGTAGATTTAAAATTTAATAACTTACCACTTGATTACGAAAACGCTATTTAATAGAGTGCATCACTTAACAGTTGAACTCACCTGCAACATAAAACAAGGAGGCTTTAGTTTTGTTTTTTTATAGAAATAATATATCGCGCGCAAATGAAATTATACTAATTAAACTAGAACGTAGCATTTAAAATATTTACGATTACAAATAAAGAAAAATGAATAAATAATTTCTTAAAAGCTTGTTTTTATAGCGTTCCTTTTAATAATTCATGAAAGGTAAATTAATAGTGACTGATTAATTTATAAAAGCATCTGATATTAAATTGAGGTGGTTTAAAAAAGTTATCATTTAAAAGTCAAATTTGTATGTACACATTCATTTAGTCAATGGAGTTTCGAAAAATTTTCAAAGTATCGATATCCCTAGGCTACAGTATTGAAATTCTTTTTTCTCTCTTTTCCGCAGGCACCATGTATAGGAGCTGTGGGCACCCGACTGGAATGAGTAGTGGCACTGCAATGCGGATCAGCTTACGTCGATGGTGTTTTAACTAACGAGGCGGCAGCGAGTCCCTACCATCCCTCGATAACGATAATTTAATAGCACTGAACAGGCGCGCGAATTCATTTTCGAAGCCAGTTGCCCGTGCTTTAATAGCACCGTCGCGGTAGCATTTATGCATTCCGCAATTAATAGTAATAAAATGTTAAGAATCTCGTTTTTAATCCCTTCTTATATAGGAAAACTCTATTCTATCTCTATTTCCATAATCGCTTAAGAAATTAAATTAATTACTTTATAATAAATGCCATTAAAGCTACAAAGTGAATAAACAAAAGTATAATGCCTGAAGAAAAATTCTACACTCAGAGAAACGATTGTGTAAAAATTACTATGTCGTATGGGAAAGTAGTTAGAGTTTGACATTCTGAAAAAATTACTATATTTTATGTATATGAAAATTTACAATACTATTTGACGATAAATTTTACTCTAAAGTATAGTAATTTTTTTCAGTGTGACAGTTTGTGAACACTTTCTCAAATAGTATATAACAATTTTTACTAAACATTTCTCTCAATATACTAAAAACTACAATATTTTATTAAAGTGCTTAAAATACATTGTGGCGAAATCATACATAATCACATTTGATTATTAAATTAACGAACGAGGAAACACACATATATGAGTAAATTCGTAGAAGCAGCCGTCAGCACCCGGAGACGAAAAATCCCCTTTACGTTGCCAACAAAGCGCCCGTTAAATGGAGCCAAAGTGCGCGGGCTGCGACAAAAGCACGTCGGACAATTAGCGCCGCAACTACATCGTGAGGCGAGTAAGGAGCCCGTATACTCACACGTGCCCACTCGTGGGGGGCCCCACCGGCGAAGTTATTATTTTCAGCGGTGCACCGAGGCCGGTCGAGGACTGCACGCGGGCGCGCAACAAAAGTGTCCGAACTTCGCCGTTGGAGTAGCCAAGTTTCACGAGGCAACGTGTTTCCTGCGGCCGACAGGCCACACTCCCGGCAGTCCCTCTTTTTATCCGATCCGTCTTCGAGCTACCCTATTTTTTTTTCTACGCCATTCCGGGGAATTTCTTTTGCGCTCCTTTGTCTCGCGGCGTTCGTCCGAGTCTTGCTTTTTCGCTGGTTTTACCTAGACAAACGGAAGAAGACTCGGGGATTCCTTTGTCGGTGCCCCAGCTTCGTGTGCTTTTGAGGTGTCGGAGCTTTCGAAACCTACCATTTAACTTCGGATTGCTTCCTTTTGCTTTGGACCATTTTTCAAATATAACGTTATTTTTTAAGCTGAATTCTATTGTAATGCGGAGGATAAGAAACACTTTAATATATATTGGAGTGAAAGCTGACTCACTTATTTAAATTTTTTTAAATATAATTTTATTAATGTGTCAAAATTTAGTCTTCAATTTAAATTCAATAATTTCATGAAATTAAATGCTTTTAATGTTGGTAATATAGATAAATTTACAGTATCAGTATAATTTATTAGTACAATTTTTTTTGGAATTGGTGTAGTACAGTGTGATAATATTCAGTCGTTCGTGAGCACTGTACAGTGAACACGAACAGCTGTGTGTCTATATAGATAAGTGGATTTAATTTATAAAATATTTAGAAAGTAATAAATATCTAGAAATTTGTGTGGAACTATGGCTTTCAAAATTCCAGATCGGGTTGTAAGTAATAAATAATACTTTTACACCCGACCCCCGTATAATGACCACTTTATTTTCCTCAAAGCTTTTCCCTCGTGAGATAATACTGCAATTTCCTCCCTTGTTACATAATGTACTATTAATTTTTCAAACGTGTATTTTATTAGCGCTAGAATAAAACTAATTAATTTTTTCTTTTTCTGATGTTTTTAAATTGTTCTAAAAAAATATTTCAGCCGGTTGAAAATTTTATCATTGAAAACAATGTAATAAAAGGGGTTCAACAAGAATTGCCAGAATCTTATCAGTTTGCACAAATGCTTTTTGATGTGTTTGATAGTAAGCCTAATCATGTGATTCAAGTAAGTAATCGTGCAGATTTTGCAAATAAGATAATGTAAATA
>JAWWEN010000020.1:13430874-13491941 GCA_035582955.1 Sycophila texana | reverse complement strand
ATATTGTTATTGTTTTATTGTTATTGTTATTACATATGTATATATCGAGGAGAATGGAGTTTCACTCCAATAAAAACCTTTATGAAGATGTCGAAAGGTCCTCAGTGTAAATTTAAAACTGAAAAGAGCCCGGTGTGTTCACTGGATATAAACAAACGTCACGCTTTAGTGGTCGAGGCGGGGGCACAATCGCCGGATGAATCCGCGGCCCCTCGAAGCAGCCTGCATACCCTCGCGGCGCCTGATAAACCGTCCATAAAACACAAGCAGCCGTTCTTTTACGGCCCCGCGTCGTCGGCCCCTTCTATTTCGCGCTTCCGTCGCGTCGTTAACGCTTGACTTCGCGCAGCTTGCACCCCCCCAGATAAATCTCGCGTATAATCTCGCTCGCGGAAAATTCGAGCGCGCGCTTACCCGCGCGCCGTAAAACGGCCCGATGCGAGAACATCGCCCGTTGTAAAAGCCTCCCCCGGCTGGGAGACTGTAAAATGCGCTGCGTGGATTTTTTTTTTCGGATAAAGGGCCGCTGAGACGACTTTGCCCGGGGAAGACCCCCGACGATTTGCGAGGTGATATTTATGGTTTCGGAGCGCGGAACTAGGCCAATGGGATTTGTTTCAAAATTTAAATCCATAACGCAGGTAGTTTGAGAGAATCTAAAAAATTACTTTACTTACTTATTCGGGATACTTGTATGAGAAATTGTGGTAATTTTTTTTTTTTTAAATTTAAAGTAGTTAAGTGTTCAGTTGGAATTTTGTTCAACGAGATTTTGAAAATTGAAATTTATAAAAAAGTCTTCGATACTCTGTGATTTTAGAAATGCTGAGTTACTTCTTTCTTGACTTTATTGTTTTGCATTTACGAGAAGTTACAAAGATGGCAACTAAAGTCTTATCTTGTCGTCATCGATACAAGTACCCAAGAGAACATAAAAAAAAGAGATTTAAAGAGCTCACTAAAGTTCTTTTTTATTGCAAAGATTTTTTTTCCCCGATTTTACTCGAAAAATCGAAAAGTACAGACAGTAACTAAAACACTGTCACGGAGTAATAAACAAAAATAAAAAATCGTTGAGAGTTATACTTTGCAATGTATCGCTTAAATTATATATAATGCGTTGATAATAATAAACAAAATAAATGTAATCCCTCATTTATACTGTTGGCTTATAAAAAAAAGTGGTATAAAACACTTGGTTAGACGAGAAAGAAAAAAACGGAATAAGAATAAAAAAAGTCTTGAAAATGACTCTGAGACAACACCTTATTTCGAGGTAAAAGAACAAGCGCTGAGCTTTGTGCTACGAACGTCGTAAAAAAATTGTACGACGCACTGAAAGACCAGGGTGGAGCGTTAATTCCCCGGTGAGTTGCGGGCGCTCTACCTCACGAGACAGCAATGCGGATGTTATGGACTCAACTTTTGTTTCCTTTATAACCACGTATAATGATTTTTATCCCTGCTCCTTTTTATCATGTATTCTCTGCTCCACCCAACTCCGGACAGATCTAAACTAAGTTCGCAAGTAAAGTTTGAAGTCGATATTTAGAAAGAATGCAACCATTACGAATCATTTCCTTAAAATTATTATAGATTTCATCAAATTGCCATTAAAAATTTTGTTGATGATTTATTTGGAGCATAATGAATGTACTTTTCATAATCCATTTATTGATTTTACCTGCACTCCGTAGGTTACGAGATCGGGAATTTTGGATGAATGAAGCATAATTTCCTTCTGAAGCTTATTAGGTACAAACCAATTTCAAAGATTACTAACTTAGCTTCCATGAATAACTAATAAACTGTATACAGAAGATATCTAATTTCTAATCAGCATATCTAGTGCACGTCATTTCGATTAGTTCGAAAATTATTGCTGCGACCTTCCCTCGGTGTAGTCACTCCCCTCGGACCCTACATCAAAAACACGAGCAGACTCCCCGAACTCCCGAAAGCAATTCTCGCGATCGCGCCGTCAGTGGATAATAAACGCACCGGATCGAAGCGCTGGGCTAGTATACGTAATTCGCGCAGTAGGCGTGCGATTAAAATCTCACGTAGCGAAATATGATGTCGCGCGACATCTCCCCAGCCCGGCATCCAACTAACTCTAAAGCGCCCTGTCCCTGGGGAGGTAATTTTTTGAAATTGGATGTTGCGAGACCAGGCTGAAAATTTCTAAGTGCTTCGTTCCCGCGCGGCGGGGATGGGAAGTGGCGGACGAGCGACGGGAAACCAGCGGTGCAAAAACGAAAGGTGAATGATCCACTCGGGATGAGGACTACTAATTGGGTGGGCCAGTTATTTCGGTTCGCGCTATTTTCCCTCCGTCTCTTTTCATCCTCCCTGCGAGCTCGCTTTTCCTGAAGGGGTGATGGACGTTATTATCTCGCTGCGGTGGGATTTAATCTCCCTTTATAATTGACCTGTCTATCGGACTATCGGACCTATTTATCCGATAGTTTTACAGCGCGCGGCAATGGAAACGGGTGATCCTATGGTAATTTTGCGGTTCGAGTGCGCCACCAGTCCACCACGGATGAGAAAAATTCGGGCACGATGGGATTTTAGTCTAGTCTATTGTAGAGAGGAGCTGTTGGCTTTAATAGGCGACTATGACTAAATAACTTACTGCTTCCTAATACTGTAGTTTGTAATGGTGTTTTCTTTTTTTTTTTCAAAACAATTTAATGCGTTGCCAAATAAAATTACTTAATTCACTCGTATGCCAAGGGATTCAATTCTTTTTTTTTCATTTTATATGCAAATTACTTATGCGCCGAATAGAAACCAACTCAAAATTGCACCTATTTTTTTTTCAAATAACATGCCTAGTGGCGATGTGTAATTGCTGCAATTATTCATTTTCATCTGTGCGAAAGAAATTAACTTTCATCCCTTAAATTAAATTACAAATGGAAACTTCGCTCATTAGGGAGTGGCACGTGCGGTGTGGGGGAGGGAAAAACTGGGTCGTTGAAAATTTTCATCAACGTCTTCCATTCACGCGCACTGAGCGCTTCGCCTTTGAGGTGCCACCGTGCAACGTGCAATAAACACAGCTTTTGTCCAAGTGGCCTTTTGACAAAGTAAGAGCGCGCGAATTTTCTTTTTCGCGTCAGTCTAACGCGGGTGACTTTCTAGCCAATTTCAAGCGATTCAATTTCGTTTGTGCTCTCACGATATCGCGCATGTTGAACCGATTGTTACAAATCAAGTTAAATTCTTGATGGAAAATCCGTTATAATTCAAAGACTTTTTTCTGCTTTAAAAGTATTGATGACAAATTTTAATTTTTGTGTTATATATCATTGGACGCAGCAGTGGAATCCCAGTGTTAATCAATTGAAAGAATACAATGACAGGATGTATATCCTGTATATCTTCGAGTGTATAAAATAAACCACTGAAGTTAAAAAAATATCGGTTTAACCTACTTCAGTTGAAACTTTACAAGATTTTTAAAGTTTAAAGTTTAAAGATCTGTCCGGATGACACGTCGATTGTCAGTCTGATACATTTATACAACTTTTACACAGAATCTAAAATTGCCTTTGCATATACAGATTTCTGTTATTTCAGATGGCGAATCTTTCCAAAAATAAAATTGAGTACAATAATTCACAATTCCTTCTTTTTTTCATTCGTATATAAAAAAAGTTTTTCAAAAAACTGTAAATTCAAAGGCCTACTTTTTCGGCGCTAAAAATAAAGGAAACAAAAAGCCCTTCATCAATCTCGTTGCTCGGCGACACTTCGAACTCCCGAACTCACCAATGAAAGCTCGGGCTTCCTATAAAAAAAAAACTCGCAGCTTATTTTCATTCACCGCAGCGCATCCGCTCGTGCGCTTTGTTCCCCTTGTCTCCGAGATCCCGGTCGCGTAACCGAACGCTTTCCTCGGAATATAGTCCACCCCGTTAAAAAAAAAAGACACGAGAGGCAGGCTGCACATACCGGAAAGGTTTTTTCCAAGCGCGTGCGTATCAGCGAGACTGCGGCGTCCTTTTAAAAAGCGAGCCTCGTGTCATAACGGCGTGCCTGCCGCAGATAAAGGAAGCAAAAGCTCCCGCGCGGTTAAAAAGAAGAGAGAGTAAACGCTAAAACACGCGAGCGCATAAAGCTTTGTTGCGATGCGTATGCCTTCTTCTGTGCGAGGGGTATATTACGATTTTCTCTTTTTCTCGCGTATACGCATTGTGCTTAGCTTTTGCATAATTTCAAATTGACAGATGCGGTTTTATTTATTTTTTTTTTATTTTTCTTTGATTGTTTTATTGCTTGCTGAATTATATTCGCTCTGTTAAGGTGATTTATTTTATATCTTTATTATTATTCAGTTTATGCAAGATTATGATAATTTATTCTATCCGTTTAATAATTACATGAAAAAAATAACAAGGAAAAATGGTTAATATGTCACTGTAACTTACAGCTGTATATTGGACCCGTAATGAAATTTTCCATTGTGTACAAGAAAAACTCTGTGAATATTGTTGAGCTTTTCTTGAAAACGTTTCAAACCTTCGTCAACAGTACAAGTTTAAGGAGACAATTATAGGGATTTTTCCCCAAAAATTTCTAGTCCTTGCAAAGCCCGTAGACTACGTTCTTTCACATCATTTTGATGGCGAACTCCATCATAATTTTTATGGAAAACTTTCTCAGTGCACATTTGAAATTGTAGCTTCCACCTATTGATAACTAATATCACGTTATTGAATCATTTCATTTTAGAAAACAAATTATTCTCTAAATAAAGAGTCGTTCTTCTATTCACAGCAATAAACAGAAAATAAGAATAAATAAATCGATCACTAACCACTCGAAGCCGCGAAAGTGCAGTCTTGGCGCTGTACTTAAAACGCTTCTCGCGCCTCTTCTTTTGCCCTACAAGCGGATTAATCCTCGCGTTCTTCAACCGCATCGTTTCCAACTCTTCGCATGCAAATGGGGCATTACTGCAAAACGGCTGTTCGCGTGCGAGGATAAAAGTCTAGGAGGAACTTTCGGGTCAGGGGAACATTGCTCCGCATTATCGCACTCGATTTTCGTGGATCATTGTCCTCAAATAAGAAGCCACACGAGCGATTGAGATTTTTCACATTTTCGATAGCATCATTTTTTGGAAAAAAAATGTTGTAACCTTTTTCATGTTTTTGCGCCAGCGTTTGACGAGAAATTGATGTGGAAAATTTTAATGAAATGATAGATGCGACGAACGAAGCAGATATAAGGGTGACGAAGGAATTTTATATCGTCGCGAAAAAGTGCGATAAGATGACGTAGAGCGACGTCGAGGCGGGGTCGTGAAAAATATGCCCTTACGAAATAGCAGGTTTTAAAAATGTAAGACACTGCTGATGTTATGATGATAAGCGTCTTTAAAATATAATTAATGAAATTGTTTACTTATGCGATAGAAGTAAAATATTTACACCAATAAAAAATATATATCCAGAATATCCAGTCCAGCTTTACATGCAATTCCTCTTTCATTAAATATATAATAATTCGTACAGATTTATAAAATAAGAATCAAATACAACTTATATTCATGTCTAGAAATCATTACGTAATTTATATGATCTTTGAAAAACTGTTTCAAAATGCGCGATAACTTCAACACATTCCAAATATATTTTTTATCACAGCCCTTTTAAACAATGACGCTATTACACTGTTTAAATTAACAGAAATCCATTATCATGGTTCTTCTTTACACTACCATTAATGATGTCCCCATTAAAATTTAACGCTTCCGCAATCGCCTCATGGGCGATGTCCTTTGATTTTCCGCGTTACACCGTAAGAGCAAAGATTTTTTCCGCCGGCGGCGCGGGGACAACGGCGGCTCATAGACATACGATTTTGGCCGCGGTCCAGCCGCGCGCGAGTTTAACGAGCGCGCCCCGCGAAACTGAAAGACGAACGCGAGTGCAGTACGCCGAAAGAGCCTTCCGATTTTTTTCTCTGCGTGCGCGCGTCAGCGAGTAAAGCTCGCGAGTGACGCTGCGCTTTTGACGGTGGACCAGTCGGGGGAATGATAAAGGGACTCGCTTTTTGCACTCGCTTGTTCTCTTCATTTTCCTTTTTCTTTATTTTTTTTTTTTTTTTTTTTTAAGTTCGCCAGGATTGTCGTCGTGTTTTTAACGGTTGAAAAACTTCTTCGAATATGTTGTTATTAAAATGTGTTGATATATAAGTTTTACGTTATTTTGTTTAAAAGGTTTTTCGGAAGTAAGCATGTTTTACACGTAAAATTTGATTTCTTTTTCTCTTATCAGTCCTGAAGGCAATTATAAACTGTGTCGAATCGTTGATTTAAATAAACAAGGTTCAAAAATAACAAGTTCGATGGGATCAATCGAGTTTTTCATGTCAATTTAAAATAATTACAATTACGAATGTTCGTGTCTTCATACCGTTTAATTATTTTAATTTTTATTAATAAAAAATATTTTCATTATTATTCTATCATCTTTGTGAATAATTGTCAACGGGTAGTTAGGACAAGTGCATGTATAATGACAAACTGGAAATAATTTTTTTTTTATAATATATTCCATTATAATTTAATAGACAGTTACACGTAATTTTTCGAAATATGGGGCTTTTTTCTTTTTTGTCGAATGCATTATACATTGTTAGCGTCAAATCTGTCTCTACAAGTCTTAAAAGTTTCTACATTCTGATGCAGGCCAAAGTTCGCGAAAGACTAAAATCCGACCGAATCTCAAGACTTCTAGTTTCTGCCATCAACGAATAGATCAGTAGCTTTGGTATAAGCGTTTAACTCTAAATCTGTTCCTCTATACGAATTCCACAAATGCTTTTATAAAATATATTGAATTTCAGAAAAATATATATATTTATAAATTATTACAAATCCTCAAGATTTCCTAAAGATTGTCAAACTTACCTTTATTTTAGTTCCAAGCACCATATCGTAACTTCTTTTTCGTAAACCAACCTAGAACAAAGAATATGAAAAGAAAAAATTATTGAAAATTTCGGATAAATATTGTTAAATTATTATTTACGTACATTCATTAAAAATAAACCGATGAAAATAAGTTCATTATGCTACTGCGGAAGGATGTGGAGTATTGATTTTAATCTAAACGCAAAGCTACAGTAGCGAAAAAATTCCAATAATAAAAAACCGCCAGCGGCTCCTGCACGCAAATTGAATCTCGGTAAAAAATCTCGATTACCAACTCGATTACAAGCCGTTGGCGAAGCTCAGCAAAAAATCCTTTGCCGAGAGATGCTCACGAGGAAGGAGTGTCGCCGTGGGCAAAACGCGCGCATTACACCGGCGCTACTCGATCGGCTCTTCGTCCTCCCGCCCCTAATTAAATTGCAACGCGTTCGGCGGACTGCGACGTAGGCGGGTGTCTCATTAGGCGAGCAATCGCCGTTTCGCGAAAATTCGACCTCGTCGTCGCGGAGTCGTTTTCTATAATTGCTGCGGGAGTCCATTCGATTAATTCGAACGGCGGGACCGGCGCTCTTATTATTGCCTCTGTCCTACTTTCCTCTCCGACTTCTCCTCTCACTCTGTCTCTCTCACTCTTATAGCAATGTCCCCAATTCTCGTCTGATGAAGTCACTGAAGTAAGGTCGCGAAAATCGTGTAGCTCGAAATGTCGACGACTTTGTTTTTACATGCGAGGGGAGGTTTACTCATCCACAAGACATATTAATTATCAGCTTCTAGAAAAGGTATTTCCCAGTAGAGTAACTAAAGAATATATTAGAGTTTTATAAAAAAACAATGCTTTCTAAAATAATGTATACGTAGTTTGTGGTTTTTTTTTTATTAATTTATTAAATTTTTGTATATTTTTTTAGCTTTCACTATCGATTATTTATTCATTGTACGTAATATATTTACGAACTTTCGACTTCATTATTATAAAATTATTTTTAGCAATTTTTATTGATTTCACGAAAGTTCAAATAGAACAAAAAGTCATTTTTGTATTAAATAGGTCAATGAATATTTTTTTGAAATACTATATAAAACAAAATGTTTTTTTTTGTTTTAAAGAACTAATCCTTTAAAATAAAACTGAATATCAACGATTCCTTTAAAATGCATGAAATATTAACGAATTCTTTAAAATGCATTACATACTAAATTTAATAAAAGTCAGAGAAATATAAACTTTATTAACTAATAGAGTGTGAATTAATAATTTTAATTAATTTTCAAGAATATATTTAAGAAATTCAAAATCATCTTTAAATTGACAATTTTTTGTAAACGACTGAAATCTTAAATTTTTAAAGAATTTAAAATATGATATTTTGATGACTGCTTTTAAACGACTCTTCTCAAAATTAATAAACAACCCAATTAATAAATAAAACTCAATTAAAATATAATATCCCAGCAAGACGTAACAAAATTAATCCCATTCCGTCGCGTTCATCCACAATTAACCCGAAACTTCATTAATTATCAAACAATCTCAAAGTTTCAAAGCGAGTCTCCGAGCAAACTTCCAGCTCGCTCCCTTCGCTCGCAAAATAACTCAACAACGCGACAAACTGACGTATCAAGCGGCGCGCGCCGAGAGACAATAGCACAAGTGTATAAAAAATTGCCGGGAGAATAGGCGGCAGTATAAGAAAAATGAAAGATACTTCCGAGCTCTTCCGACCGACGCTGAGACACACCGTCGAAAAGTTGAACCTGCTGCAAGGTCATTTTCTAAACTCCGGCGCCCGGTAGACTTGCGAATTTCATTTCGCAAGCGCGCAGAATGAAAAGGCCAGAACTTTCTTATATTTTCTTTGGCGATGATTTCTTGCTTTATTTCGCGCGCGCACTTGCGCCGCGCTCATTGTTACAACCCGGACGTCTTGTTCGCTTTTACTTTTTTTTTTGCGCGAGGGAGAGTTTTGGCGCGGATTACGAAGTTCTGGTGCCATTGTTTGGCCCAAGTTAATTTTATTGTTTTCGCTTGTAAGAGTCGTCGGGGTAGTCCGAGAGCGTCGATTTCGAGCGAATTTTATAATTGGTTTTATGTTCAAAACGGCGGTAGTAAATTTCACGTAGATTTTAAACGTCTTGAACTTCTTAAATTTATCTGGTCCTTGTCAGCGTTTAAATGTGTTTACAATTAGCCGTAACTGACGACAAGCAGCAAACGCAGACTTACTTTAAGTAGTTCTTGAACTAATTTCCTGCGCTACAAAACATGTTACTCTTAATTTCTCGTTTATTACAACAAAATTTAATCGTTTAAAAGGCACCATCCTTTTTATTTTATTTCTTTAATTTCACAAATGTTTTCCGTTTTTTTTTAAATTTTAATATTATAATGGTACTGTAAATTTGAATCCAAATATGAAGTAATAAAACGGTATCTTTATTGGCAGTACAAATAATAATTATTTATATTTTGTTCCTCTCTCCATTGACTATATCTATTTAATTCTATTTATACACCAGTTTTACGTCTTTTCGAACATATTTATATAAAACATTTTTGCCCTTTTTTCTTTCTCCAGCAATTATTCAAACATAATATACTTTCCTTGATTAACTAAGCTGTATACAACTGGCTACACGAAATTCACTTAATAATACCTACTTTTTTAAGATTAAACATGTTTCCTACATTGTAACAAATAGAAAACACTAGCTGTAAAAAAATGACTAGTCACTAATTATTTCACTGAAGTTTCACTTAATCAATTGCAGAGGGAAATTTCGCAAATACCCGCGCGTCACTCCTCACTTCAAGAAATCTGCACTTTCGCACGTTAACAGCCCATACGATGAAAAGAAAACTATGCGCTTTCACGCAACAATATGAAAAAGGAAGCTGGACGATCAACGTTTTAATTCGAGTAGCTTACAGTAGCGCGCCGAGGAAAAAGTGCGCTCCAAGGAGGGGGCTCGCGAAGGAAGCGAGGCCAGACGGCGGGCAGCGCGCAACAATGCACTCCGCGCGACAAGTAATTACAGGCGAGCAAGTGCTCGTTTGTGGATGCGAGACGAGCTGCAAAAGCCGGGACTCGTTAAAGGAGGCGACCGTGCGATGCCTCCGCCGGGGCCGAAAATAAAGAGCCGCGGCGCCTCTAATGTCTTTCTCTCCACCCCCGCTCGGCCGAAGCGGTCTAATGTTTGCGCGCGGGCTCAAAGGTCGAAAGTTTTGGCTTGCCGCTGTTGTTCTTCCCGCAGTCTCGCCTCGTCTTTCTTTTTTTTCTTTTTATTTCTATCGGCCTACGAAAACTTTACCAGCGGCTATATACTGTTCCAGGCGCTCGCGCGAAAGAGGCGATGAATGACGGTGAGAATTTGGCGTTAAGGAACATTAAGGATGAATTGCGTTTGGAGAAAATTGGAATTTAATAATCCAGCCGCTAGCGTAATTCAATTATTTTAATTTCGTCCGTCTCGGGTTGAAAGTAATTATCGCATTTAGCTCATTTATAATCGCTCGCAAAAGTGTACTTCTTGTGTACTTTCTTGTTATGAAAATTACCAAATCCGAGGGGGAAATGGTCCAAGTTTTTACTTTACCTCTTTTGAAACAGCTCAAGAAATATCGAGAAAGAGAGAGAATAAGTACATGACTTCGTAGAAAAGCGTTTGCTAACAGCTTGAGCAAATATTCATTAATGTATACGGAAAATGTCGTTAGGCCACGGCAACGACGTATCACGGGGCATTGTACTTTGAACGTTACCTAATTTGTTTCACTTTTTATTTGCCAGAGATTTAATAGTGAAAATTATGTTGCTGAAGTTTCAAGTACGTACGTTTTCTGCGAGACTGTATAAGTAGTACCTTTACATTTAAATTTTAAGTGCCTCGAAAGAGATAATGAAAAATAGTAATTAGCTTAAGATTTAATAAAGATAATGTTTCTTTTAAAATTTACGATCCAACAAACTTCGGTTGGCTGATTCCAGTCTACTTTTTCTACTCATCAATCTAAAAGCAAAATAGCAAATATAAAAAAAAAAAATACATAATAATGCCGAGCTACAGCAGCTATTAATTAAAATGCTAGAGAATCTAAAACTCGTAGCTCCACGGAACAAATAAAAAAAAAGGCTGAAAAAAAAGGAAAGCCACTTGCTCTCGTAGAACGCGGGGCTGGAATGGCTCCAAAGGGCAGGTGGTCGGGAAAGCAGGGCTTGAGGGGACGCGATAAAAAGCGCGCCAGCGCGTTTTCGGTTCAACGGCTCGCGTGACTGCAGCGCGAGCGCCAGACACCAAGCAATTAAACAGCCGTCAGTATAATTTCTTATCGGGCTCGCTCTTGCGCGTACGGTTAATTTCGAGCGTCGCGCTCATTTCTCGTCAACCCAAATACCTCGCCCTCTTTTCGTCCCGGCTGCATATAAGCGAGGCTTTTCGCCCGAGCTTCTTCCTCGACTTTCTGCACGCGTTAACGGCGAAATTAGTCGTGGAAGAGTGTCTCGATTAAATAAGGCAAGTAATAATGACTTCGGTGCGACGTTCTTTTTCTTTTTAAGTTCAGTTTCTTTTTATGTTCACGAATTAGAATCTTCAAGAGGTTTGTGAAAAATGTAACCCTTATTTTGCCTGCTGTTAATGTAGAATTGCTGTAGAAAAGAATGAGAATAGTATAGTATTTATAGTACTATCAGTGCAAACGTTCAGTTTGAATTTACCGCGTAATATGGCTCATATAGATTGTACACCCTCTGAAGTGATTCTTTTGAAACTCACATTATATGAACGTCTGATTCGTAAATTCATTAACTTGAGTATAGTGTGAGTACACTTTCGAAGCGAAAACTAAAGCATTGGCAGCAATTTCATAGTTTTAATAATATAATCGTGGATCAAATCAAATTTTTTAAATACTTAACGTATAACATCATACACCCTGAGTAAGTTTTGTTTTCTTCAGTGTATTTTTGCTTTATACGTCTGTTAATTTCATGAATTTTGTAGATTTTATTTGTGTTTACAACAGCGAGGATGGACGAGGTGTGTTTACTTTGCGACCAAGCTCTGCTACCCGATAGCTCGAGGACTTTAAAAAAAAAAGCTTTGGAAACTGTAATAGCAGCCAGTTTAAGGAGAATGGATGAAAAGCATTTGAAGCTGCAAAATCTTTCATCGTTGAATATTCACCACACCTGTTACACAACTTACACACATGAGAGTTCAATTAAAGCGGCCGGAAAAAAATACGTAAAAGACATTTCAATGGCGAGAAAAATATGTAAGGACACTGATCGCCAATTTGATTTTACAACAGCATGCTTTATCTGCGGAGACTCTGCCGCAAAATACCAAAAAAAAACCAAAAATCGAGTAAAGCGTGTACAAAGTGATAAAATACGTGTACGAATTCTGAATCTTTTGGCAAAGTGCCCCACGCAAGACGTATTCAGCGAGACTTTGTTCTCTCGTTTGAAAAGCGTAACTGATTTGTCAGAGGCACAAGCGAGTTACCACGAATCATGTTTGTTGCGCATTTATACTCAAGCATCAAGTTCTAAGGTCAAATCAGGAGCCCCATTAAAAGAAAATACAGCAAGTTTCATGCAGCATATTCTCACGTACATCCTCGATAACGAGGACGAGTGTCAGTTTTCATTGAAGGAAATTGCGAGTACATTCATGGATGATATTCCAGAAAAAAAGACAATTAAATTAAGATTAAGGGAGAGGTATGGCGACAGTGTAAGTTTCCATTCGGAAAAGGGTGATTTAATAATCACTATTGCTAATCCGAAGGAAATACTTCTTCGTGAGCAGTGCAGAGGAAGTGAACCACCGAAGGAGGAAGAAGACCGCAAGCGAATCGTCGGGTGTGCAGCGAATATTATATTAACGGATATCAGAAGTAAAGTTTACAACAATAAATCGTGTGAAGCTCTCAGCTCATTTTTGGATAGTAGCAACGAAGATATCCCATCTAGTCTGCAGTTATTCTTAGATGTGATCATTAAGAAAAACAAGGATTTGGAAAAGGAGCAGGTAAAATTGAAGTGCGAAAGAAAGATGGGTGCTCTTGCTCATTCCGTGATATCATCTGTTAGGCCAGAACCGTTGTTGTCTCCCATTTTACTGGGACTATCTGCAACGATGCACAATAAGGGTGCATCCAAAGATTTGATTGATTCACTGTCTTATTTGGGTCTTTGTTCCTCTTATGATGAAATGATGTGTTTGGGGACTTCGATCATAAATGAGCTCGAAGTGAATGATCCTTTTGATAAGATTTTAAAAGAAAATGAAATAGTGGATACTGCTGCTTCTACTGATAAGAATTTTGAAGAAATAGAAGTGATGGACTGTGTAAAAGTAGAACTGGATGACAGTCACAACATCGATGCTGATAGTCTTCATTAGAATTTGGTTAAAACTGAAATATCAGATTTGATAAATGAAGCAGAACACGACGTCCAGTCTACAGAATACCATGACGAAAATTACTCTGGTGTTTCGAATAAACGTAAAAGAATAGAAACTTTGTAAATAATGAAATATTTTATTAAACTAAAGCTACTAATAATATTTTACTAATTTTTGTATTTGCGCCAAATATTCAAATCAATTTTATTAATTTTCTTTTTTTACATTTTATATACAATAAAAAAAAATTTTTTAAAATCGATTTTTGGAAAGAAATAGTTCTTTTGTTTATTTACTCTTTAATGTCTAAGAACTCTCGAGAGAATAACCAAAGTTTTCCGCTTTCTTTCAACACTCGTGTAAATACTGCTCGTGCGAAAGCGGAATTACTACCAGTCACCTGCGAAACCCGAGGTAAAACCGAAAAAACGCCATCGTCAAACGCAAATAAAAAAGACGACTCCGTTTTCGTAAACTATCGGCGCATATTCCCCATAGCTCGCTCCGCGGCAACAACAACCACGACTACAAAGCTTTCTCGCGAATTTCCGTGCGCAGCTGCAGTTTCGCGCTTCGTGTAGCCCGGCGGCCGCCAGAATCGGGAGTCCCTTCCACGCACCAGACCCCCCCCCCCTTCCTAAAAAGGCGAAAATGCACGCGGCTAGGAAATAAAGAAGCAGGCGGAGAGAGGATTAAGCACAGGCGAGCGAGAGTTTGTTTTTCGCCGCAGCCCCTGGTATTTCTTGGAGCTTGCGCTACTGCTTCTCTCAATTCATTACCGCGGCATTCCCGATGCGGGGGAGTCGAAAGAGCGCCAGTCGTTAGCCCCGCGAAGGACTGGGAATATTCGGCTCGAATTTACGGCGAGCCTTTATTACGGGGAATTTCAATTTGCATTTTTACAGGTCACGGATGTGTTCCTCCCGCGGCCTCCCTTCCTTCGTTTGCTTTCCTTTTTTTTTCTTTTTATTGCAGCGAGGCCCTGCAACGTTTGCACGCGCTCGGCCGTCGCTTCCTTTATATATTCCGCATTATGCAGTCGCTCGCGCACTGGCCGCAAATATGCTTCCTCCCTTTTATAATGTCTCTCTGCTTTATGGCCTCGCTTTTTCAAAAGTACGGAGCTTTCAATGCTCTCGCGTGCGTTATCGCGCTCTGCTTTTATTGGACTTTTTCAAATTTTTCTTCAGACCTGATAATTTCTTTATTTAAAATGAGATGCTGCGAAAGCGATAATTATTTTTTCTCATAAATTTAAATTCAAAATCAGACTTAGTAAAGGAAAAAATGGTACTGGTACTGGTGAAATTTGTCATCTTAAATATTTAGATGTAAATAACTCCAGTTAAAACAACAAGGAATGAAATTTATTTATAGTTTCCTTTGGGAAAGCATTCAGATAATTTATTCGTTTTGTGGAGATAAAATGCTTAAAATGATAAGTAGACAAACATTATTTAGATTTTTTTTTAATATAACAATAAAAATTTTGTTTCCAGCGTGGAAACTGTTTTATCTACGTACAAGATTTAAGGGCAGAAGTTTCTTTGAATATTGCAGTTCATATCTACAAATGTTACAAGATCTGCTTTGAAGATATGGAACTGAAATTAGACAAGTTTAATTGAGAAAATTTTGATAAAAGGAAGATATTTTGAAAGAGTATAATTTAATGATACTAAACTTATTACAGTCAGCAACGATATACAGAAATTCAAACAGAAAATTCAATTTTACCTGCAAATTAATAATCTGATTTCATCTGATTTTATGATTCAATGGTATCGCTTCTAAGCGAGAGTTTCTACGATTCTAATTAAGCACTAACATATTGAACGAGTTTATATTTGACTTCACGAACGTGCTCAGTGGATGAGAGGTAATAATCTACATTTTCAATAGTAAAATAAAAAAAAAAACCGCTTTCACGAGAATTTTGATCTCCAATTTAATATGTTTTCAGAGCAAACTTACCATTCCCCGTAAATCTGCCCATCTCTTGATCTCATAATTATTCTTCCATCGTTCATTTAAAAAAAAAAGATTCAATCTAAATTTTAAATTACGCAGAATTAAAAATCATTACAAACGATTCTTTGAACACTCGCATGAAGACACGATGAAAAAAAAACTAATCATCATCCACTTTCTCAATTCCCGCTGTTTATCCATATCGCTGCCTTGGATCTCTCCTCGAGATCTCCATATCCGCGCGCCTGCACAAACACGCAGGCGGCGCCGACTTTCGCGCAGAAAAACCGCGCGGCGTGTCGCGAACGTCCCAAGCAAACACGACCGTCTCCGTGTGCCGGCAGCAAATAGCGATGTATATAGTGTAATTCGTTGCCTGCTCTTCCTTGAGCTCGTTGCTCTTCGTCGGCTTGCAGACGGCTCTGTTCGAAAGTTAAGCTTCATTTGGATCGGCGCCGGCGCCACGCTGCGCTCACACCGTGACAATCAGGCTTGTTGCATTATCGCGTTTGATCATCCGGGTCACGCGGAAGTCTGAGCATTGAAAGCTAATGAAGAAATCATTATTACACTGAGAAATACAAATTTTGGTAATTTTTCCAAAATTTATGGTAAACAATATCTTTAAAGTCTTGTAAGTCAAGTCAAGAATTTATAGTAAATTTTCCTGTACTATTTTTTCAGTGTAATAAATACTTTGTTTTATTAATTGTATGAAGAGAAATCGTTACGAATTTTAAGAAAGTTATATGTCAACAGAAAACAAATATAAAATCCTATAAAGTCTTTCCAAACAAATATAAAATACATTTAAAATGCAGGATAATGCACTTAATTAATGCATAAATTAATGTAATAGCGCACAGCGTTTCACTTGAATGCTCCAATGAAATATTAATCAGCAGATTACTGCAAATTCAGATACCCATGCATTGCAAATTTATAGGACTAAAATATTTTGTACAGCGTGAGCGAAATTAATTACTTAAGTAGGAAAAATAGATCCAATGTGTACTTCCACTCGTGTAACAATAGTTAAATTATTATTATTATGAACAAATTCAAGTCTAATTACTTATATATATTTTGTGTTTCAATAAAAGGCTGGGACCCTTTTTCACAGCAGAATAAAAGTAGATTAATTAAAAATAGGGCAGTTCTATTTTTAAAATTATGACATTGAAAAATGTATCATTTGACAATAAAGTGAAGTCATTAATTAATCATTACCGTCTAAGAGCCTTCACCGTATTAAATCATTGCCTCGCTCCTCTGTCTTCCTTCATCTATAGCGAGCAAGCACATAAGGCGCAGGCTTGTGCCGGGCTTCGTGGCAAAGGCTTCCGCTGTGGAAGCGTCGAGAGGCGTTTCCAGGACGACGACAACGGCGCCGTCGTCGATTGTCCCCGGGCTCTGCCTAACTCCCCGGAATAAGCCGCCGGGGAAGATGTTTACACGTTGTATGCGAGCACTCCCATATCTTTTTCGACATCGCGATATTATGTCTGTACGGGGTTTAGAGAGCAGTTTCTAGAATTGCGTTGCTTTAGGGAATGCAAAGAGTAAATAATATTTGTTTAAGCGACATACTAAAAAAAAAACATGTTTAAGACTATGAGAGAGCGTTAAAGTCATATTTTTAAAGTGTTAAAATAGCGATCTTTATGTAAAAATCATTTTTTTAAAATAAATTTTAACACCATTTTGTTAAAATACTATAATTTGTTGCAGCTTGTTTGTGGATCGATTAAAATCCAATTAAAATGCCATTTTCCCGAGCCACCGTTTCAAATTACTGGAAGATCAATTTTAATTTAAGACATGAAGAATCTCCCTTGAAAGTTTTTAAATTAATGTTGATATCTTAAATTAAAAAAATCCCTAGTATACTATGCTTCTAATTATTTTGACGCAGCTGTGTATAATTAAAAAAAAAATTTTATTCGCTGTATGCTTTTAGTCTTTATTACCATCTTTTATATTTAATCTGGTTCCAAAATATTTTGAAAGAGCCAAGTGTTCCAAAGTTTTCCAAACTCCGAGGCTTCCTAGTAATGTTCTTCGAAGATAAGGGAAATGGAACTTCTCCAACTTCGAAATTTCAAAGTTTACAATTTTCATTAATTAAAGCTATAAAATGTACAACTTCATTATTACGTTCAGACCAAGATGAAAACAAAAGCGCGAAAACATTATTCGCAAGAAAAATAATGCAATCTTTTATCGTTTCAACATTTAAAGGCTCCACTCAGTCGAAATCAACGCAGAAGATGAAGGACCATGAAGAGGGTTAAGCAAAGAAGTTAAAGCAATGAATGTGGTAGGAGAGTAAAGCCACGGTGTAGAGCACGGATTACTGAAGGCCTTATACTCCAAGAGTGAGTGACGTATAATAGGACACGAGGACGTGTCTACAACAAGTTAAACCTCGACGAGTGATACAAGGAAGTCATCCAGGAGTCCGGAAGCTTTCGAGTTTATGATGATAAGGACCGTCGACATCTAAAGCATAAGATAAACACAAGCTTTTCTTTTGACGCCGAGATTTTTATATGTAAGTGATCTTGAGGAACAATTTCTCAAACGCGCGTACCATATTTTTTGTATAAAAAAAAATATATTATAATATTTACTAGTAGACGTACTACTTTGTAGTGCATATATGTAACTGGTGCGAGAATTGCACTTGTTACAAAAAATATTTTTTAACACGTACGAGCAAAATTTAGTCATAGATAATGCTAGTGCTTGAATAGTGTCTAAATCAACGTTCAGACGAATCATGCGTCAGATGAAAAGTGTATAAAGCATGAAACTGCGAGAATTAAGATACACTCTTTGAAAATTATCCGTGCGTAAAGTATAGACTACTATTGTTCAAAATTCATCAATTAGTTCAATACTGTACTAACTAAAAATTAATTTCCTCAATTCCTTTGTTTTACACTCCTTTATACCAGAGCCGAAACTAATCGCGAAAGCCTCCGAAAGTTATTCAAACGGAGAGCAAACGTTTGCACCGGTTGAAAAACTCCTGGACCGCCGAAACCGCGCGAACATCCGGCCCCTCCGTGGGCGCTTCTCGCAGCGCGCAATATCAAGCAGCGGCAAAAGAAAAAAAAAAAAAACAAGAAGAAATGGAAAGAGCAACGAGCCACCGACCCTGGAGGAGAACAATAAAAAACGACGTCGAGAGCGAGGCGCGCGACGGTCCCGCAGGGAGTCGTCGCGGACAAAGTCAAAAGTTAGCGAACTCTCGCGCGAGTGGTGGTTCGGAAAATAGGTCCGGGGGTAATACTCGCGCGCACTGCAGCCCGACTGCCGGGAATTGTGTCCTCCCGCGACGCGACCGCAAACTCCGCGGCGCACGATTTCGGTGCCGACGACCTTAAAAGCGGCGTCGCCGGCGGGTAACGCGAGAACACGTGTGTTGTGTGTGCGTATGCGCGGGGGAAGCGGCGGATGACACATGGCCGTGGGTCCGCTCTGCTTCCACGGTGCTTATACGCGTCGCCGGGGTTTACGGCGCCTCGCGTGTAACCAACTTTCGTGACGTTGCAGATTGCAGAAGTTAAGGTGTGCAACCACTCGCAATCTTTTTACGCAAATTGGCGAGGATTCTCAGGATTTACGACGGTTTTATAGTGCACTCGACGTTTTGTTGGAATGGAGAAAAAAAAAAAATAAACCCTGCTGCTAATACATTAGCACGTGTTTTCATTGAAATACATTTAGTTACTGGGTGTATAAGCTATTTCTGGTGGATTGAAGCAATGCGCAATAAAATTTCATTAAATATTGACAAATTCAATGATTGTTAATTCATAGCTATGAGAAACGTGAATTGACAATTATAGTTAGTTTGTAATTTGGTTAGAGTTGATTTAATTGTTATGAAACAATTAAATTTCACGTTCTCATTTAAAGGAGCAAAATAATTAATAAATGCATTTCATGTATTATTTTAAATGATCATGGAAAATATCAGTAGTTTATGTAGAAAACAGTTACAGAATACATTTTACATGAGGGAACTTCAAGAAGTTCTGTTCAATTTCTACTTGAAATTACAAGGCCACTTGAAATGGACCCGACCAACTATTGACTTGAAAATAAGTTTGCAAATATAAACAATGGATATGTACTTGCGAAATACTCTTATTATCAATTTTCTAACGTCTTATTTGACTTCTTATTAACTTCTTGTACTGATTTGTAAATCGATAACATATTAAAATAAAAGCTTCTTTAGTATTAGTTATACTCTGACGAATTGGAATTCTTCAGAAAACTCGACCGTAAAGGGCAGCTCAAAGAAATAACAACTTTGATTCGAAGATGAAAGAAATATTCATGTGACAGTCTTGTGGGTTAATGAAATCGTATGCCCCTTTTATCTCTTTTTCTACCTTTTCTCACGTTGACTTACAGTGGACTTGTGAAAGATGATGAGAAGAAGCAATCATAAAAAAGGCTATAATTGGAGGATGTCCAGATATTTTATCATCGTTTTCAGCGCTTGAAAAATATAATGATCACAAAGTTATCAAATTTTTCTATCTGATTTCAACTGGAAATCGATACGAACAGAGAAACGATCTCTTTTCATTTATCGCTATTAAAAATATCAATAAAAGCTCCACAACATTTTAATGCAATAAGAAAGCACACATACCACACAATTGAACGAGATTAACCCGATCTTTCCGACAAATCAAATTCAATTACGTGGAAGTACTTAGACCTCAAACAACGTATTGATCCCCCTTGGGGGCACCACCCAAAACAAAGACAAATACCTGCTTTGGTTCCCATTATACATACGTACTAAGGAATCAGGTCGCCCATGGGCTCGGCCGTCTCCGGTAAATCACAATTCGAAGTCAACAGGTGTAACGACTCGGCGCGTATAATAAGGGACGCGGGGCACATTGTCGTGGGTATCGATTCCGCCCTACCGTGGGCCAGGAGGAGCCGGTCACGGGCATTGTTAATCAATCGCCGTGTCATCGCGCGGAGCGCGTCGTTGTATAAGTCTCGGGGAGCGATTGATTGCCCGGGGAACACGACGTCGGCCGGGTGGGATTAGCCAACGCCGCTAACGAGACTAACGAGTTATCGGCCTTATCAGTCGACGGTGTCACCGTCCCAGAGATGATATCCTTTGTCGCCTCGCCTGCGCCGAAGGAGGCTCGCGTGTATGCAAACCAGGCGAAGAATTTGCAAATGGGATCGGCCTGCGTTGCGCCACTAAGGATGAAAGATTCCCCTTTTATGTTCGCTGCGTGTTATGCAGGGCGAAACTTTTCGGCGATTCTTGATGAATCTGCCTTTGGTAACTAATCAATTTTCTGTGCAGTGATTACTAAAGTTCGAGCAGTCACTAACTTATCCAGTAAAGTTGAAACTGCGTTAAATATAAAACTAATTACCATGTTTGCAGGGTAATCTGCATAAGCACGTTCAAACTTGTAACGTCGCGTTGGTTGGGCAATTTCTGAAATATACCGCTTCTCCCGAGTTTGCGCTTAGGCAACAAAAAGGTGAAAAATATAGAAACTCGCGCCGAGTCGAGAATTTTATTCGCGAAAGAAAAGGAACGGAGTCCACCTGCGAAAGATCCGAGTATTAAATTTTCTACATCTACGATTCGGTGATAATGGCAACAATGAGAGTAAAGTCTGAAAGTTGCGCAGAAGCGCGAGC
Organism: Sycophila texana; assembly: GCA_035582955.1. NCBI lineage: Eukaryota > Metazoa > Arthropoda > Insecta > Hymenoptera > Eurytomidae > Sycophila > Sycophila texana. Next base: position 13,470,895 of record JAWWEN010000020.1, on the reverse strand, counting down.
AAGTGGCCAGCGTTAAAAGAAACAGTAAGAAAAGCTCACTAAAATGCAGGAAGATAAAAAAAAAGGGGGGTGGAATCCAGAGGAGGGGAAAAAAGAAGCAAAGAATCAGGGAAGGAAAAAGCGGAAACAAAGTGGAGGAGCGAATAAAAGAAGCGAGATAACGGAAGCCGGCTGTGCTGGGGATCTGGATAAAAAAGGAGAGTCGTGCTCGTGTAAAGAAAGTCCGGGTTCCCCTCTCCCCTTTTTTTTTTGTAACACCCAAGCTTTTTCGCGAATTCCCCCAGGAAAATCGGCTCCTTAAAACATCATTCGCGGGAAATCGGAAAATCGAGACGCGCAGACGGATTATAAATCACGAGCGGCAGCGTCGCCGACGACGACGAGGAAGACGACGATAAATGAAGCGATATTTTCTTGGAGGACTAAATTATTTGCTGTGGACGTTACACGCGAGTAGTACCATAAATTTTCCCTTTTATCGGTCGCAGTTGACACGTCCCGCCGGCAGATAAGCCATTTTTTTCTACCAAAGTATCGGAAAGTACGCTTTTCAAAATATACTTTAGAAATATTGCCGTAGAGCGGGATGATATCGCACGCCATAATAACATCCTCGTAGTACGTGTAACAAATTTTTCTACTGCGTATACAATCGGTAATTTGATAGGTTGAAATTGCAAATTTTGAGAAAGTAATGTCTTTTCTTAAATTGAGCCAAAAGCCAGAGTGTAATCACCCCTTTTTCTCACTATCGCGAAAAAGTATGGTGAGAAAACAATGTGAGTTTATCACAGTGTGAAATTCTTTCTGAATTCTTTTACGGAGGGATCTCGTTTGGAATGAAGTGAAAGTTAATGTTACTAGAAGAATTTAAAATTGAAACTAAATGTAAAATCATGAATTCAAACCAGCGAGGATTTACATTTGACATACGCGTGGGGTAGTAGGGAAAAGAGAATGTATTTATGGAGATGCGCATGTCTCATCTCTTATTTTTTTATATTTTATTCATTTATGATATTTTAAACCGAAAATTATTCTTTTATTTGTCGTATAAAATTGTTTGTTATTTTCTTGTTGAAATCTGTTTATTTAATGCTTTTCTCTTAGCAAATCTTGTGACATATACACCGTCATTGTAGTCACATTAACCAGTAATCATTGAACATATTGATCAAGGCCAGATTTGTATAGCAACGTACCGTGTGTTTGATGAGGGTAACAGAATTTACGAAGTGCAATTGTTGACTCTGCTTATAAACAGTTATATATAAGCATCGTTATGGCTTCTACACAAAATGGATAAATATTGACATTTTCTTTCGGATAATCAAATAGGTTAATTGAAATGATAACTAAAATTTAAAAAGATCAGTGCATTTTAATTGTATTCTGAGCTGGAAATAAGGCTGCAAAGTTTGGTGCATTCGTTCAGACATGGAAAAATATGTGCAGAGATTATTAGAAAATAGGTATTTATAATAAATAATTACTTCAAAGAATTGACTTCCAAAAGCCCTTGTCTATAGGATATATAAATAAGTACTTCAAGAAACTTAAAATTTTAAATCCAACAAGGCTCAGGAAATAATTTTTTTTCAATGAATATGCTTTTAAAAGCTACACTACTTTCTACAAGCTCTACAAGAAACTTTGAAAAAATGTTAAAAGGCAGAAGAGCCAAGAAATAAATTTTTCACGGTACATTAATGTAAAAATCTTGCACGGTAAGTCAAAATTTCACTCGCAGGTATCGAATTTCACTTGAAGGAGCTTAAACGAGTCCTATCGTAAGCCTGCCATCTAGCAAAGTCGAAAAATTATAGTTTCGATGTCAGATGAAAAACGCCGCTGCAACGGTCGCGCACTATGTTACGTGGCATTAAAAGGGAGAAATGATTTTTTCTCCTCCAGAAGGGTGAAATAGAATTATTGTTCCCCTGGGGACGCGAATCCGGGGAGGAAATCCTTCGAAGGATGGGCAACGCGGATTCGTTCTCTGACGGTCACTTTATGATCATTGATCCGCCGAAGCCTGACACTTTATATATCGAGGAAAGCCACTCGCCTGCTCCCCATAAACTTTCATATCTCTCGTAGCCAGAAATATTCTTCGCCTCGGTCATTACTCTTTTGGGGGATTCACTTTTTTCGGAGGCCAGATTAACGGGTCAGCTTTCTTCAGAATTTGTCAAGATGGTTTTATTTTGCAGAAATGGAACATTTTAAAAGTTCAAATATTTTATTTATTAAACATTTAAAATTTTGTTGTAAGATTTTTCGTTTTAGTATGATATAGAATTACTGCATAAAAAATGGAAAAGTAAAAGATTTTTTTTTTAGTCTACTCTCACTATACTTTCTCTTATACTGTAGGATCGTATTATAAAATCGACTCGCATTACAAAGCTTTCAAGTTCTTTTATCGTGTGCAAATAGTACGATTCTATATCGCTTTATTTTTACTTTTTAAATTAAATAGTATACATTCTGTTTTAATATTCCAACACATTTCACTATTTTTATCAACTTCCAGCTGAAATAAATTTCATATACGATTATCTTTAGAAAGGATGTCTTATTTAATGGAGGAGGAGAAAATGTTCAATAATTCATTCTTGAAAATTAACTTATATTTAATATAATTCATGAATTATTGCAATCTACTTCTTAGATTTGCTTAAACCCCATATACGCAGCTCATGAAGTTGTATGCTTTCTTAATATATACTTTCTTAATTAATCAGAGTATAAATAGTAAAATGTTTATGCTACAAATGACGGACATTAAATGTTCTTACGTGCATAATTAACAACAACGGAATGTAAAAGTTTCCTCTACCTTGAATTTCTTTCTTAAATACACACCTCATTTAAATGATCAATAACAAATGTCCGATTTAATGATATCTATTATCTATATAATTAAAGCTTATCCATTTAAAAAAAAATATATTTTATTATTAAAAATAAGGCACTTCATAGTGCAAAGCAGTCTAATTAATGCAGTGTTTACTTACACCATCCCTTAATGTTACTATTACCTACGAAGCTATGTTTCTTTTTGTCCTACATTTGGAAAATTGAAAATGCACACAAGAACCCTTGCCCCGGGAAAATTCACTCAATTATACAAGTGTTGCCGCTGCATGAACGCAGGGACGGCCTCCCCGAGGGAAAGAAAGAAGTCGCCGCGCGGAGAGCAATTAAAGGGCGAAACTGGGCCAGAGAAGGGTTTCCGCGCAAGGATTCGCGCAAATTGCGGTAAAGAAGGACGAATGGGAATCCGGGACAAGGACTAAGCCACCGGGAGAGCTAAGACGCCATTACCCGGGGGCTGAGCCGCTGGCCTCTGACGCGTCCCTCGGATATATACCACCGAACCCCATGACTGTATCATCCCCTACTCTGGCGCGTGGTCGCGAAAAGGAACCGCCTGATCGGCTTAAGCGCCGCTTTAAGCAGCAGTTCGTCATTTTTTAAAGCGCCGAGCCTTTGACCTATCCGCGCATTTCAGCGCCCTCGGCTTGGGCTTTATGGACCGTCAAGTGCCTTTTGGAAAATTCTATTTTGAATTTTGAATTTTAATGCGGGTTGAGTTGAAACCCACAAATCTGCAAATGAAAAATTGGCTGCGAAGCGATACGTTGAATTTTAGGGCAGATTGTAATGATGAATTTGAGCACAGTAAGTTGGAATGTATTAAAACCAGTTATTTGTACATTAATTCTTGGGCCATTCTATGTCTTTTACTGTGAAATAAAATTTTCAGTATCAGATCGACAAAGTAAATAAAAATTGAAGCAATTAAAAAGAAAATTGTGCAAAAAAGTTGTTTATCGAGAAGCAGTCGATAACAGACAGTCGATAAACAATTCGTTTATTTCATTCAACCATTTTTATATCTTGATTTTGAATTTTTTGGATTTAAACAAGTTACGCTTTTAAAAAAAGTTAACATCGATTTCAGCTTCAGTTTCAGCTTCATAAATTAACTATTATAAGAAACTATTTATTTAATACTGTACAAAGCTTTCTCAGTGAGGAAACAAAAAATGTGTACTTAAGCGCTCGAATTTTTTACAAAAATTTTCGTTTGTCAAAATTTTCAAGTCACTCAGAGAAAGTAGAACTGCCTTTAAGAAACTAACAGATCAATATTTTAAAACCCACTGATCGCTGCCGGCGACACGGTGCTTCCGTATTCACTGTTCCTTTTTTCCGCGTCGCCCCCGCCTTACACTCAAACTAATTAACATTTCCTTTGTCGGAGTCATGAATTGCAAAGCCGTGTAATCGGCTAATGGAACAGTAGGAACAGAAGGCGAGAAAGCCGAGGCGGCCAAATTCAAATTCATGAAACACGTCCACCACCACTCTTGTTCTACGTTCTCCGTCTTTAGCTTTTCTTTTCACGCGATATCAAAGAAATTTCTTGCCCACATTAATTATTGACTCACTGTATTTCAGATCGATTAAGAGATTTTTATTATTGAAATATTGTATATATCGTAAATTTTGTGTATATGTATTTTTATTATTCTGAAAGAAAACAATTTTTCGTCGAATAAAACTAATCGAATTAACGAACCACAAAACGAGCAATAGAGAATTTCAACGCGGTCATAAAGTGGAAAGTCCAATTCAAACGGCAGACGAAAAAGTACCACCTGATGGCTTTTTGTGCGAATATTCGTCACATTCACTAATTGCTTTGAAAGTAAAAATAAATTGCATTTGATAAATCAAATTCGTTATAGAATATTAAAATTATAAACACAATATATAATTATAATAACAATATATATAATGGATAGACACGAAGATAAAAAAATTGCACATCATTAAAATGTTATTTTAAAAAGGCTCTGTTCCAGATTAATTAGTCTCTGTTTTAGAAAAAATGAAATAGACTCTGCATAACGAATAAACCATCATAAATTTGAAAAAATGTTATTACTCAAATTTGTAATCTCTAAACTATTTTATTCTGATAAATTACATCTTAATCGAGCGTTAACGAGGGATAAATTCCTTCTACTTAGAAAGTAGAATTAATTCAAAATAGGTAAAACTAGCATTTTCTCTGTAACTTTCATTGGAAGTTAAACCTTCATATATCAAACAAGTGTTTTTTTCTCTATAAAATACAATTATTTTTTCAGGTTTTCCATGATCTCGTTGCTCCCCTAGCCCTCTATATTTTCTTTCAATTTGTCCCTGATTATTTAACAGCTCATTCTCGATGCTCCACCACCAATGGATCTCACCGATGATTTCCGGTATAGCACAACCACGGCTGATTACAACCAACCCCATCCGGCGGCAAACACGCGGCGACCAAACATCCTCGGCCAATTTATCGCTCCCAGTACGAAATCCCATAACTGTCCGAGTACGGTGGGGACCATCGTTTAATAATTTTCGCTGCTTTACGGCGGGCGTTCGCCGACGCCGCGGAAATTCGCCAAGAGAATGAAAGGGAGGGGAGGGGACACCCGGATCTCCCCGGAGGATCGCGGTCTAGTTACAAGGGGATAACGCTGATCTATTGTCGCGATAATGCTACCCACCGAAGACAAACTCACGCCGGACAAACAGAATGATCCCATTTCGCTTTCCCTCTCGGCACTTTCCCTTCGTTTTCGCTTTGCTGTTTACTTTCGTTACTGCTTTTTTTTCCGTCGTCGCTACTCTTCTTTCGATAGCTATACTCGTTTTACTTATCTTTGTTTAAAAACGTTGGGCGTTGCAATGAAACAGTTTGCGGGAAGAGAATTAAAATGTATTTATTTATTTTAACGGAAACTTTATAGTTAATATAATTTTTTAGATCGATATTTTATGAGTTTGAATTTGAATTTTAGCTTAATGGTCCTTAATTAACGGTTAATAAATATCTGCGCTAACTGATTGCTAAGCGGACAGTTCTTACTGAAGACGCAAATTTCAGCCTGCAACTGCTAATTAAATGAAACTTTGAAAGGTGAATTTATAATTTTGATCCACTTTACTGTACGTAAAATCGCGCGATATAAAATCAATTTTTCTTTAAATACTCATAATTATTCGAAAATACACGAAAATATGAAATTAGGTGAGTAAGCATATAAATTTGCCTGTGGCTAAACTGATGCGATATCGGTAAATAGCGATCTAATTTCTCGTTTTAGACCGGTTCTAGCGACTCACTGCAAGGCGCCGAATTTTTCTGACGCTGTATATGCGCGCGTCACGGCGAGATGCAATCCGCTGCATTAGAAAGCCTCGGCTTGCTCAATGAAGTATAAAACGCGCAAAGAAGCGCACGTCGAACGACAAGCGATACTCGAAACTTCGCGCGTTTTTAGCAAACATAATTTTATTTCTCAAAGGGCCGCGCGGATCCACGTAAAAAGTACCCGACAGAAGATTATTAATAGTCCTCGGTCACGGCGAACTGATCAAATCTTTCTTTCTCATTTTTTTTCTTAATTAACAATGCTTCCGCTTTCTCGCCATTTTCACTTTTATTTTATCGGTACTTAAGAAGAGCGCGATATTGAGTCAGATTTTCATTTGACCTCATTGTTCGGTCCCATCGAATCGCCATAAAATTTAATGACATAATTAATGCTCGAGATCGCGAGGAGACGAAGGGCCGGATCAGTTTTTGCTTAATGCAGCCGATCGACCATCAATGTCTCTCTTATTACGAATTCCTTGTGACAAAGACGTAATGAAGCTTGGAAGGAAAAATTCCTGAGGAAACTTTGAGCAGCAGTTGTTCGTGCACAAAAGGAATACATCGGAACTTGCAAATTGATAATCACTCTCAAGAAAGTTTGATTTACAGCTTAAATGCAACTTAACGATTTGCAAGCCGATAACATTATTTAATTGGTTATAAATCATAATTCCACAAACCAGAAAGTAATACTCACTGGAAAGTATATTTATGAAACGTCTGAATCCTTATTATTAATGATATTATTAATGAAAACGTGTTTTTAATGTGTGTATTTTAGACAAAATGCAACATAACAATTAATAAATACTTCTTAAGCAAAATTATAAACAAGAGATAATTTTAAAATTTAAGCTCTTCCGGTAAAATTTTTTTAAAAAGTCTGCATGTACAAAGTCTATTTTAGATGAATTTTACAATCGAAGCAACGAAAATATTTAAGTGTCAAAAGGCGTAAATTTTATTCAGTCTCAAACGTAATGCCAAAGATCGTCAAGGTAAATAATTGCATACGTCCTCAAAGCAAAGTTGCAATTTTCAATTGAATTGTGCTTGGCGCGGGAGCACAATGGGACGATCAGTAGTAAAAGGCGAGCCGAGCAAGACCTCCTTATTGGAATTCATTCAATGCCGTGAATGCGCGTAAGAAGAAATGGATCGATCGGCGCTTTACGCATCAGGTGAGGAGCCTAGATCATCTCCTCTTTCCCTCTTACTCGAACGGGTATCCATAAAACCGCCCGGCGAATGAAGATGGACGGAGGAGACGCGGAGCCACGATGGATTTAATGGCACGTAAATTCCAGGCTTGGTGTAAGCGCCGCCTCGTCGAGAAAAGGCTGCCTTTTTTACGAGCCACGCTCGGTAATCATCGGCTGATCGTAAATACATCAATGCTACCTATCGGCCCGGGCGACAGAGGGAAACGTTAGCCCCGGAAAATTTCATCAACGCCGGCGTTACGGTAATTAAAGCCGTTTAGTCTATATGCTAATGCGGCCAAACCGCGGGATTGTACATGCCTCGGTTCTTTAGTGCTCATCGTAAATAAGAATAGGTGGTCCTACAAGACTTTGTAGTCATTTCAAATCTTTTGTAATATGTATGGTAATTTTTAGATAATTAAACTGCTTATAATTCACTAATATATTGTTATATTATAAATTCAAGTAGTTAAAAATAACGATGTAACAATTAGTACGTATCTTAAGAACAGTTTTTCATTTTTGGTAATAGAAAAGTACTAAAAATAATTAAGTTCTTTTGAGTGAAATAAATCAGAATACAAGAAATCTATTTGAAGAATTTGTGGCTTTTATTTTCTTAATCTTTATAGTTTATAAAACTTTGTGTTTGATTCGTCTCTATTCTGCACATAAGAAATTCTGTACTAAAAATTTTTAAATCCTCGAAGACTGACATTATTGGAAAAATTACTATAGTTTCTTTCAAAATCTGCTACAAATCTAAAAAATTTTCCGGAGCTCTTGTAGTCTATTGTAATTTTTGTAATAATAGTAGTCTGTGAGGTCATTAAAATTGACTATTGAAATGTTTACTTGTAGATCTTTTCTCTCCGTGTGAAACAAATGTAATGAGAATTATTAATAATAACTATAGAAATGTAACTTTTTATTATACCAGTACTATAATATCCGACTGTTCTTTTATAGTAATAAATAAAAACAATTTTAAAATACAATAACATCAAATTAAAATGAAACGTATGACCCTGCAAAAAATTAAACTCGCATCGATGTTAAAGATTTACTACCGCTTTTTCGTACAATTTCTAAAACTCACGCCAATCTTTGGTGGCGAAACTCGTTAGGGAAAGTTGGCAAATACCATAATGTGCCTTCGGAAAGACAATAAATAAAGATTTATTCTTCGATTCACTTTGTTTTGTTATCTTAGTAAGAACTACAACCTAAATTCGTTTTTTACTAATCTTACTATGCCAACGATGGATTGGACTTTGCATTATGGAATCTGTCTCATTAGCATGCCTTATACATTTACATTTGCACGGCTCATTACGCTCCTTGAAGTTGATGAGAGCCAAATGTAGAGAACATTTGCACGGTGCTCCGCTCCTCGATTGTAAAGCATGAAGACCGAGTAATCCGCAATGTTTGGTAAGGGGGTAAAAAAAAATTAAATTACTTCATGTCGAGAGAAAAACTTCTCCTGAAAAATGAACATTTATGCCGCAGTGTACAAATTTATTCCTTTCTGTTGACTTAATGGAATATTTTCTCGCATTGTGTGAGTACCTATTTGGAAATCGTATAAAATGGTTATAAGCGGAGCTGCTTGTGTCGCCACGGTTTTCAAATTATACATTTTCATAGATTTTAAAAGGGAAAAGCTAAGCAATTGCTTAAATTTTTGTCTGATTGTGATTTTACACACAATATGTATTCAGTGATATTAAACACTCAGTAGTACAACCAATTAAAGTCCTTAAACAATCGGTTAAAACCTTTGCACGAAGTTTTATTAAGAGCGAATTGTGCACTTTTTTCATCAAGCGAATCAGGAAATGGAGGATGGCCGATTGAGATTTAATGCTTTTGCTCGTGATTTTAATTGAAGATTTGATGAATCGTACAATCGTGTCCTAGAGTACTTGACTATATTGGACACCAATGCTGGACGGAACGTACGGTGAGCAGACACTGCTACACTCTCAGCATTTTCGATAATTATTCGCCACTAAAACTTGCTCACACTGAATAGACTTTCTTTTTGCCTAAACTACTTGAATTAAATTAAATTAAATTTATCTTTGTACTTCGGTTGGAGCATCAGATTTCCATGTTTACGGCCAGGATCCACGTCACGAAGGCAAAGACTCGATCAATATCCATCAATTTGCAAAAGTACAAAAAGTGTTTCAACCGAACGAACATAATGAATCCAAGACAAACACAAGCATATGAGTGATAAGCGTAAAGAAAGTAAAAATTATTTTGTGAGTGGCTCTAAACAGATTCGCAGTATAGTCGTCGGGCTCCCCCTCCCTTCAGTACCGTCCACTGCACAAAGCCTCCCTCTCGACTGAGGTGTGGGAAGGCTAGTCTCAAGACACCTGCCGAGTCTATATATTTGCCATGCATTCGAGTGAAAATCTTGCATTCGCCCCAGCGATTTTAGCGAGTGTAGGTGTACCTCTGCAACGCTCGCGTCGATCGCACGAGACACTTGTCCGTCTCTAGTTTAACTGTAATAGTGAGGTTGTGAAGTTCAAATATAATTGGAAGGACCCAACAGTAAGTTTTTTTTTTACTTAGTAGAAATAATTTCTTGTATTTAATTTTTAATTAAATAAAAATTCGTTTCCTATATAGCTAGTGACATTTGCCTCGTGCAATTATTTCTTTTATATAAATTTTATATAAATGTTACCCTCTAAAATAAAAATAAGTACTTAACAACTCGATATTTAACTTCAAGTTAAATTATAACTGAAAATTTAGTACTTTTGAAATTTAATTAATTAATAATACATAATTGCTATGATTGCTAATGAAACGAATGTTTAAAAAAATTTAATACAATTGTTTAAAAAAATTACAGTAATAAACCACATTACAATGGAGATTAAATGATGAAAAATAGTTTTGAATAGATTTGGCATTTTCTCTCGGTGTTACGCAAAGAAAAGCAGACAATTTCTCATTGTCAGACATTGTAATTTTACTGCTGCGCCAAACCGTAAAAATAATTTTTACGTTACTCCGGATGCCCATGGCAATTTTTCAGGAGCATTAAATTTTTTGCACGTAACTCGATTTGTGTTCTAGAAATAAGAGCAAGGAATCGGTATATCGCAAAGCCTTAAGAAATTAAACCCTGTATTAAACGTTTTTGCTAGCACAGTGAACTGTAGTCCGCCTCAAAATTTTCTTAGAACCCATAAATTTTAAATAGCTTGCTCGAGAAAAACAATGTTACGCATATTTCGCCGGTCAGTAATTGTGCAGTTTTGAAACGCTTTTACGACTCGGCACCACACAGAGAAAAATTTCCATTATTTTCATAGTATTACCGGACTTTTTTGATTTGTCTGTATTTTTTTTTTTATTAATGTTGCTTTTTAGAAAATTCACCTGGGACAGAGGCAAATTTTACCATTGCGCCCACTAAATTTTACATTTCTTCTTTCGTGAATAATGATTTTATGAACAATTCCATACGCTCTAAGTTCAATATGTGGAAGTAGAAACAGACGAGTGTAGCAAGACGTCGATATTTTTTTATTTCTCATGTTAAATCTGAAAAGTTCTTACCTTTAATTGTCATATTGTAAAAGAACACTATAAAAAGTAAAAATTTATAAAAAGTAACAATTCGTTCATTCGAAATAATAGAAAAACATTTAAGAAAAATTAAACTTGAATGGATAAGAACTTAATGATTGTCCGCTGGGATATCCCGTTTGAGCTTCAATTGCTAATATAGCCATTGGCTTTCCTACTGGCAATTAAAATCTGAAAAAAAAGATATCTTGAAAGCGGCTTGGCTCTCTGATGGAAAGTGAAATGGCTGAGCCTTGCGTCGAACAGGTTGCGGAAAAAGTGAATCTGCTTCCTTCCACATTGAAACGTCACGCCTATCATGCAGTGAGAGTGGCGCGAATGCTGTGTGCGGTCAGCGCCTCCCGCCGCCGGCGTCGGCTTATTTGACGGGCACGTGTTTTCTCGCGATCGTTTCAATTTGCACGGCATTTTGCATAATTGCGCGGCCCATTATCTCGGAGTAATTGGATGCACCCTCAGTTTAGGGCCCAACAAATTAGACGTAATTTTATCGCTGGTTTACGACTGCCTACTGTTTCAACCATTGCAACTAGGTGTTAGATTAATGAGCACTTTTCACGGATTTTGATTGATATCGACGGATGCGAATAGCTTTGTTAATTAATTAGTTTATTATGTGAATTAATCCAATTGTATTCAAATGTAAATTACATTACTGCGCTTGAGTAATTTAATAAATGTTAATTTATTTGATCGACATGATAAATGATAAATTACTGATGTGATAATATCGCGATAATTTCAAATTATAATTAATTGTAATAACAATAACGATTCTTAAGTTTATAAAGAAAAGATCTGCAGCGAAAATTGTTTTACAAATAAAATGTTAAAATAGCTTAGTCGCATTTGCGTAGCTCAAATTATGCTTCAGCGCAGATAAGCCGGCTTATCGATTTCATGAACCTTTAATTAAACGACGTAATTTATTATTTAAATACCAGCTTAATACAATTTGAATCTGACCGAATAATTTCAGTGATTAACTGGGACGTAAATTGTTACATAAAATATTACTGCCGTTAGGTGTAACAATAATTTCAACTCGGTGACATCGCGCACCTTTACCACCGCTCGAACGATAAAACTCCGGCGAAAAACATAACGCCCGAGAAATCCGCGTAACGGGAAAATACGCGCATCCGTGCCTCGGGTAACAATGGCGGGAAAAGCGAACGACCGAAATCCGACGTTATTTTTCCACTTTGTAAAACTTGAGCATTAATTTCCGCGGGCAGTCTCGCGCGAGCGCTTTTTTCTCGCTACACTCCCACTTCCCTTTCGGCTCGTCTGCTTTATTCTATTTGCCTCTGCTACAGCCTCCTCCCCCTCTCCTTTGTATAAACGAGATCGCGGAGGGACGTCGCCGCGGGGCAAGGAAAGATCGCGAGATTTCTCCGCGAGACAAATGAGACCGGCAGTAGCCGCTTGTTTTAACTCAATTTTCTGCGATATTTGTATAAACTTGACTTTCTAAGAGTGCAATTGAACTAATTAAAGTTCGGGTGTAAAATATTACAGTTTTATTTAGACTGCTGCGACTAGTTTTGTGCAAAAATTATTTACAAAGGTATCTTGTTAAGGATGGTGAATGCCTATTGTGCTATGTTAATTTTCTATGATAGCGGCTGAAAATTGTTGAATGAAATGTGGCCTTTAGTGCGCGTAATTAGAAGGGAGCATCCAAACTTTACAAGAATACATTTTCCGTGCAACTAAAGCAAATTTGCACTGCAAAGTAAGATAAGGAGTCTAATATTTGCTGTGCGCTTATTTAATGATGGAATTAATTTGCATTTGTTTCAGCAACTATTTACTTCGAAATTTCCTTCTTCTATTTCACTTTTATGCTATGAGATACTTTGTTTCGTGATTTTTTTTTTTTTTTTTTTTTTGCAAGCGAACATAATAGAAATAAATTAATTATTTTAACGCGAAAGCTGAGTAGATTTTCCTTCCGCTAAAACTACTATCTAAGTTACATTGGCTACTTAAAATTTAATAATAATATATTAAAGTTTTAACGTAAAAGTTTAAGGGGAAGTTTTAGTGCAGTTTTCAAATAAGCTATAAGTTTTAGGCGATATCGATAAAATAGCGAAAAAAGCTGTGCTTACAAAGTTCAATGCATTTCATATATTATTAAAAATACGTATACTTTATGATAATACTCTGTAAGTATTAGTTGTGCATTAACCAACAGCGACGTAATTAACGACTAAATAAACACGATTTTCGCTTTAAATTTAGTAATTCTCTTTATAAAATTTATTTATCAAAGCATTCATTAACAGATTTTTTTTTTTTTTAATTTGGTAGGGTAGATAATTTTTTTATACCGAATTTCATGAATACTTTATTTAAACAAAATAATTATAAGCAACGTCTTCGCGAAATCACATATAATAAATATTTCAGGACGGCGTGAAAGCCTTAAATAATCTCAGCAATAACAGTTAGATAAAAAAAATAGAAAAGTAAGAAAGGTACCTAAATTGAGGACCGGTAACAGTCTACTATAAAGTTGGAGCAGGTAGTTTCAGGCACATTGGCCGCTCCGACGATTAACCGGTTGCGGTTCGCTTTGTTACCTTAACGTTTGTGGCATTTCACGTGGGTGGTTTTTTGTCGGAAGCAGAACTTGTGCACCGAATTGGACTAATTTTTAGTAGAATCCACTTTGCGGGGCTGGAATATATGACTATTATTAATCAGAAGCAATTATCAATGGCATGCAATTGCGCACGTAATGAGAGTAATGAATTTTGAACTTTAAAGATTTTTTTTTAGATGAATAAAATTATTTTATTTCATTAAAAGTATGAATCATTTTAATGTGTTTACATTCAACTATATTTATGATTCTTTGGAAATTTCTTTTATCAAATTAAATAATACATTCTATAATGCCTCTACACTTGAAGAGGTCACATATAAAATCGATATATCAAAACATTCTGCTACGAAAACAAATAAATAATTCGCACAAATTATCATACAGTTAATTTATCACCGCCTATTCTGTTTTTCTTCCATCGTAATAAATCGGAACATTAGTGATAACTTCTAAAAATCGTATACGCGAAAAAAAAAACAGACGTGATTTATCTCTGCAACTTTATTCGAAGCAATTGTTTCCCCGCACCGATCAAGGGTTTCGAGAAATGCTCAGCCTGTGATTTGGGCAATGGGGCGTACACACGCATGTATAATAACGCTAATTTCGGCGAAATCCGTCCTGCGACCCCTGTTCCTTTTCCAGCCGTCATCATACACGCTTCGTTCCGGAAATATATAGGTGCACGTGAATTTCGACAATTTGCGCCGCGATAGCGCGCTGATTGCCACGCGTGCCGTATTTTGTGGACTAGGATATGGTCGAGTGGTTTTGAGTTAGATCCCCCCCCCCCCTTCCCTCCAGCGTGTCCGACCATCGAGAGGTGGCTAGGCTTTTCGAACTACTAATGATGAGGCTTTTTACGTGGTTAGTACTTGAACTGAAATTCTGAATTACTATAAAAATAAAGTAAATACATAGTAAAAATAAATAATAATAGCAATAATATTCTTTGGTTGAAACTAATAAAAATTTTTATTTTAACATTCGAGTAAGACTAATCGAATAGTTTAATCTTTTTTAATTGAACAATTTTATCTACATTCTAAAGAGGGTAAATTTCTCTGTAAGAAAACATAATAGCATAACAATTTTCGCAAGCAACTGTATTAAGTTATCTTTATATTATTAAGCTTCTAAAAATAAAGATAATCTAGATAGGTAGAACAAATTTTTTACGTTGTTATACTTTTTATTAAAGAGTGCCGATTTTACAAGAGTACTTAATTATAGTGCTGTTATTTAAAATAAATTTTTAATGAATTTTATTAATAAACACTTTCCTGCAAAGATTAATGCTCTGGATTAATTGTGATGATGCTATCGCATCGCATCACGTATCTCTGCGGCTCGGTTAGCCTTTCTACTGCTCGAATTATGCTTCAATCAGACGATGCATTATAATTTTAAACAACCGGAACTCAAGAGCAAAGCTAATTTGATGCACATTTCAGAACTTTCTAAGTAAAAGTTCCTGATGTACCTTTCCTTTTAAGCAGGCGTTAAAAAATCATTGATTAGTCCATTCCCACGTCTCTGCTCGTTTCAGGCTCAGTCACGCATGACTGCGGAATTGATCGTTCATTTCTACTAAAGTGTATATATATATATCACTCGCATAATTTTGTGAAAATACGAGAGAGAGCACATTTAGTTCCGGCGATCGAATATGTTTTTTGCAATTGGTTTGTGGGCGGCAGAAAGTGCAAGTTCAGATACTTTATGTATACCTTTTTCTATGACAGATTGTATTGCTAGGAACTGACATTTTAATGGAGGGAAAAAAGGCTTGGTTAATCAAGGAGAAAATTCTTGCAAATCAATTTGATGGGTTTTTAATGTTTGTGGATTTTATAATTACTGATGATCAAGTGAAATTCGATGTCGTTTTTTATGAGTGCGCTATGTTTTACAATGATTTTAAAGCACGCGCAAAGATAGATTATGATGATAATAAATTTCATCCATTTTACTTTACAAAGTACATGACAAACATGATTTATCATTTGATGGATTAGATTCTTCGTAATTCTACGGCTAAAAGGAAGTAAAAATAAACCGCAATGTATTGAACGCAATTGAATGTTTTGGTTTTTAAAGGAAGAATTAATATTGATAAAATAATTATTATTGTACACACTTCGATCGTTAAAAAGTCTCTGATAAAACTTAAATTTTCATTCAATCGATTAAGGCATAAAGTTCGAGGCAACTTTCTAGGACGTAGATGCATCGTTATGACTTAAACTATCAAATACTGCTATCAATCATCTCTTGACGACATTGATGGAGAAATAAAACCGCAAATTGTCGAGACATATTATTTGTTGCATGGCCATCTTCCATAAAATGATCGTAAAATTGAAAAACTTTTTAAAGCAGAATTAAAGATTTAAGTTCTTAAAACATTTACAGGACGGGTTAAATCCTTTCATTGACATATTAGTTCGATACTTATATAAATAAGATATAAAACTTCAGACTGTAATGACTGTGCAGATACTTAATTTTTCTTCATGTGAAGCGTTGAATTGAACATTGAATTGTTTCCTCAATTATGAAATGATGTTTAAACCGTAACTAATGCAAAAAGTAAGAGTTGATTATTAAGGCTAACGTGAAAAAGTTTTTATATTCTTGTCCCGAGATTTCGTAACTTCAGTTACATTTTTTGTGAGCAATCCTCTTGCAAATTACTTACGAAAGCAAACAAATGAAATGGACATTTTACTACCGTAAATAAATTTCGTGCAGGTTACAAAATTAATTTATAACGTGTTATATAAGGAAATTGAATGATTGTAATTGGCAATATTTTATTACACTAATACGTTTTTACATGTTACACGCGTATAAATTAAAATTTTTGCAATAAATGGTTTTTTTTCAATTTAATTGAAAATGCCATTTTATTAGTTAATAAACTAATCATAATTTACTCATTATCTTTTCGCACTATTAAAATGCAAAAATTCTACGTTAATTAAGTTATAACAATCTTCTTTTCAGTTAATCAAATAATTAAAATGTATTAATTGAAAAATATTTTACGTTATTCCTTTGTAAGGAATATTAATTTAATTTGTGTTTTGATTTAACACTGTGTGTAGGCTTTCAACAAATATTCAGTAGCAACAATTTACTACTGCTTTGCTTAGACATGGTAAAATGGAGATAAAATTTTGGTGAAACCGGATTATGAAAGATATTTTTTGCTATTGACAATACTGTCTTAAATTATAATCACACCAATTTGTACACAAAGTAACAAGTGAAGGGGAACTGCAATTCGGACACCCGAATAGTAGTTCAGTATACTCAACTTGCATGTCCTAGAATCGGTGAGGTAATATTTTTAACCGAGAAGAAACAAATTTCCTAAAAATGCAAAGATGTATTTGTGCAATACTGGCTTTTGTAATAACACAGTATGACCTTACTTTTATTATAAAAGATCAGAAACGTTATCGAATGAATATTTTTAGATAAAGTATTTTAAATCATAAAAATATTCAATAATAAAAGCTCTTCCGCCGTTAAATTCTTTATAAAGTATTTTTAGATAAAATTTACCTTCAATATAAATTATGAACTTACCAATTGTGTTATGCTAGAAAAGATGTTGGTTTCATCAACTTACCTAGAACAAAAAAAAATAGTTATAAATTTTTTAAATATATTTTTAGATTATTTTTAATTCAAAAAAGTTTATAAATATTACAATTAATTAGTTTAAGTTCTATTGTAAAAAATGTATCATTTGTTTATAAATTATATTCATTTCAAATTTTTGACATTTGAAAGTCTACCTGCGTGGATTCAACCGTATGCTGTGATACCGCAAAATTCCGCATATCCTCTAATTAGTGGCTGAACGCGTCACGGAGCTAAATTATCGCGCACATTAGAATCTCGTATTCGCTCCGCGGTCTTCTTTTATTATTTTCCTTGCTTTTTTTTCCCTTTCACTTTGAGTGTTCATTAAATTACGTATTCTTTCTTTATTCTAACTTTATAACTTATGCAATAATTACAATTCGAAACGACAAATAAGTTTTGTCTATAGATAATAAATGATTAAAAAATATAACTTCAACGCTTAACAATGCCAAGTCACGAAAGCAGTTGAGTAAGAAAACTTGTGATTCTAAATTTTATCAATATTGCTCAATGCCTACCTTGCTCAATGCTCATTTGTTATTTACTATTTGCTTCAGTTTTGTTTACTTGGCTTTTCGATAACTTACGTAGCTTGAATAAAAATGAGCATTAATTATTTCAAGACTTACTCCGGAGCTAAAATTAAAAATTGCCAAGCGTAAAAATTTTAATTTACAAAACTGAAAAAATGAATATTAAGATGAGCCTTCGTTCATTTGCTTTTCTGATTCGCTCAAGAAAATTAATGAATTCTAACAAACAAGCCTCTACCTTTTTGCATAGTCCGCTAAAAGTTCCGCTAAAAATTATCTGAGGTTATTGTAAAATTCCGTTGTAAAATTTACTATACTCTAAAAAAAAATAAGAAAAAAAATTTAAGCTAGGCCTTGGCGACGTCGGAGTGAAAATGGCAGTAACCAAGTGCTTAGGGTGACCATAGTATCTCAAAGCATCGAGCGATTAAGTCATTAAATATCGCATCCTGAACTCCGGTGTCGCAGGGCGCCGCGAACCGCAACGTCCCGGAAGTAGGTTGACGATCGCGCGTTAAATTTAATCCGCCCACTTTAACGCGCGCATAATCTCGCGTGATCATCGCTCCGCGGGTCGGGCCCTGCGCGTCTCGCGCGTGCGCTTAATTGAAATTGATAAGCGCGCCGCGCCCGGGGCTTTCATTAGTATCGTCGGGCGATCGCGAACTTTTAATAGTCCTGACAATTCGATACGCCTGCATCTCAGCCGAGCCGTGAAACGAAGTGCGAGGAAAGTCGCTCGCGTTAGTTATTAATTAATTATGCCTTTTCCGCAGCGGGTTATTTCTGTTGATTCGGTTTTTATTTCCGCGAAGGCTCAGGAAATGCGCGTTGATTGCGTAACTTTGTGTACGAACAGATTGATTGCTTTCATCGGATAATTTAATTTTTTAAACATCGGTAGTAATTGTGATGGATCGTAAATGTAATTTTTGTGTTTGCAGTTGGTTGAGTGCAAACTGTGGCGTTCAATTTTTTTGTAAACAATAGTGTATTATTTTTTAGCTGCACCAGCGAAAATGTACGATTGACAGAAAATTTGAAATGACAAATGAGTTTTGTATAATTTATGGCATGAAACTTTATAGTGAACTGCAGCAATTGCAAAGGTATAGTTTTATACTGTTTTCGCGTTCCTGAATTTCAAATCAGTTATTAATTAAATTTTTTAAGCAGCTCACTTTTTCATTTCTGCCCTAAAAAAGAAACTCCCGATAATCTCATGATTCAGGAAACAGTACATCATTATTTTATAACAAATCATTTTTTTAATAAAAAAAATATAATAAAATTGAAAATTTTAATAAAACAGACTTAAGGCAATGCATAAAATAAAAAAGTGAATGTAAAAAGGGGAAAATTTAAAAGCGCTGTCTTCTAACTCTCTTTATTTTAGATGCGAGACGGTTCGGTCTTCAGAAAGGGAGAAGTACGTCCGGGGCATATATCTAAGAATTTTTTTTACGGCTAAGTGCGTAATATATTTCTAAACCCTTTTTCCGGAAAGTGCTCGACTCGACACATTTAGGGTCGCGTATCGAATCATCAAAAATTCATGCTCAGAAGACGATGGCGAGCAATGCATTTTATCCCAACTATCGACTTTCGAAGAGCGTAATTCATGCTACGTAATAAAAGCCACTTAAATTTTTACTGTTTTTTTTTTTTTTTTTTTTTAAAGGACACGCTTTTCTCTCTCCCGTCGGCGCGTATATTTTGCAATTCATCATGGCACGCTACTTTTACCGACATCAGGCACAATCGTAAACCTTTGGTTTATCGCGCGGCGCAGCCTACTTTTGCGCTCCGTATACTTCGTTTGAAAAGGTGCAACGAACTTACTTCGCATGCACCACCATTATACCTCTTACTTTTACATTCTTCGTTAAAACGTAGAGAATAATAGAGATCGATTTATTTTGTACAATTTTATGCTATTTGAAAAAAATGAGTGCGCAAAGTGCGCGTAAACAATAGTAAAAATACAAATTCCAATGGTAAACGTTGAAACCTGAAGAACGGCAATTTTAATATTTTTTACGCAGTTAATGCAGTTAATAATTCTATTATTCCCAAACATGTAAAAAAAAACACAATAAAAAATATCGCACAGCCAGTATACTCTGATATCAGTAACAGACAGCATTCAACAGCAGATCAAATTAAAAAATTTCTGACCAAATAAAATTCGTTTTATCGAAGGAAAAATGATTTACAAACCATTGTATAAAATTGCTAATCATATATTGATACAAATATTCGAGTCATAAAAGAATAACGTCACAGCTCCATTGTCGAAAGCAAGATAAATTTATAGACTCCTCGTATATTTTAATAGATACGTCGCGCTTTTTCTCCCTGACAATCGAAGGGGTCCGCTGGATCGGAGGTAGCGAGAGCTTTTAAAGCTCAGCGCTCATGAATCGCGACTACGTGGGAGCCGATTGTTTCGGGTCCCTCGCGGATTACGCACCTATGTAGGTGGCTTACGCCGAAGAGCGCCTTTTTCAGCGATATCCCACGTTTTCCCTTCATTTCGACATTCACTTTTTTCCGCGCCCTCGCTCGGCCTATAGAGGGAAGATATGGCCGCGCTTTTTTCCTCTCCGCGAATGAGCGCGCGCAGTTTTAAATTTATCGTCGAAAATATTTTCCGTTTTGCTTCGAATCTGATGGCGGTGCATTACTTGGCCGGAGAGACGTTTCATTTTGCGTTATGGTGAATGCTGGCAATAAGGGTGAATTCTCGTAAATTGAGAACCGAAATCGGATCACGTATTATTGATTTATTGGGGACGTTCCAGTTATTGCTTTCTGGAGATTGGTGTGTGCATTCAATTTTCAAAATCGAAAAAGCACATATTATAATGGATACGCATTAATTCAAATCTTCTGTATAGTCTCTTTTTTTTCTGTAATATGAATTTAATAAATCTGTAATAATACCTTTTACGAGTAATGAGCTATTTACATGTAGAGGTAATGAATAATCGACGAAGATTATAAATTCAAAATTTTGATGAATAAACTAATTAAGTATTCTTTTAATTCAAAACGATATGCATTGAAAGTAATACTTGTTATGACAACGTGGAACTATAAAAACTGTATAAGGTAACATTAATTTATACTGAAATAATTATAAATTTGAATATTGCTCATAATAATTTTGCGTTTTTTTTCTGAAATCGTCGGGATATAGTTTGCGAGTTAGTATATAAATAGAATAAATGTCATATAAAAACAACAGTTTAAAAAATCTCATCGAAGAGAAAAAGTAATTAAGTCAGTAATAGACACATCGCCTTTAGTATTTGCAAATATTCCAGGCATCTTTAAAGTTCGCCTTAAATTAGGCGTAAAGAACGCACGGAGTCGAGCATTAGCGCAAGGGTTGGAGACTGTCTCAGCAGTACGTCGAGGAATCCACGCCCCGACAGAGACGCGCTTTTCTCAGTCGAGCCCAGAGTCGTTCGCGCCCCCCTCCTCGGTCTAACTATGCCCGTAATTAAAAGCCACACCAGGGACGTGACGTTGGCTCCGTCCGTTTGTACGAGTCGTGGAAACATCTCCGACGCGCTTTGCATTTAATTGCGAAATTTATACGCGTATGGGAATTCGAAGAAGACTCGAGATAAGGGAAATTGATGGTGGCATTAGAGGCCAGGATGATATTGGTTAACCGGTCCCCGTTACCTTCAGGGTGGACAGTATATAGATTTCGGTCTCTTCGTAGGGATCGATACATTAATTTATTTTGAGGTAATGCAAGTTTTTCAACGTTTATTGCTTAAATTTGATGAAGGGTAATATTTAATTACAGGCAATAATGCAGACCACAACTATAACTCAGCTTCAGGAACCAAAAAAGTTAATTGAAGAGTCTGCGTCCGAGCCAATCCAATTACCTTATGAAGAAAAAGGAGAGCAGCCCCTGATATGGAGGAACATTATTGTTCTTGCTATTTTGCATTTCCTAGCAGTCTATTCGTTTATCTTCAGAGCTCACGAAGCAAAGTTATGGACATGGATATTCGGTGAGAGTTTACAAGCAACTTATAGTTTAATTATCTAAGTAAGTTATTAAACTGTTGCACTAATAACTTAATCAAAATAAACCATACAACAGCTGCATTTAAGAGTTACGAGTGTCATCGAATACTTATCGCGCTATTTTATTTAAAAAACTGCAGGTGCTAAACAGCAACTTCGATTATTAAAAAGCGACAATCGAGTTCTTAATGATTATTGGAAATCGATTTTGGTTGAGCGGATGCCCCTTTAATTACCAGTAGAAGTACATATTCAAGTCATGTTTCAAGTACTGGCACGATTCCAGAGTAGGGTCTGGCGCTCGTAAAAAGACCGCAGACGACACTGATAAACGAAAAAAGAAAGGGAACCAGACAGGAGAAATCATTGCCGTAAACAAGAAACTTCTTCTTGCCAGACGAACGAGAATAGCAAGAAAAATGCTTCTCCAGCAACTTCCTTCTTTTATATGTTTAGCCTACACTTTGAAGATAGTTACAACCTTGAAGCATGTAAATTGCCCTATAAATCTTTTAATATTTCCCCTACGTAAAATAGTAAACAAACGTTAAGATTCAACGTTTCCATGTTATTCTCTATTGGCCATTACAAAAAAAAACTTTCAAAGATCTAATATACATATGAGGTACATGGACCCAATAACATAAATTATCGCGCGAAAAATCGAAATTTAAACATAGTTCCATATTGAGCCCATCTATCTTATTTTTTATAAAGCGACGAAGCGAATGAAAATGAAAATCTAATCATCACAGTTGCGAATTCGAGCAGCTTGGACTAATCGCGCGCTTTTTTTTTTCTCGCGTTACTCAGGCACGAAAAAGCAGGTCACCTTTCATCCCGGCCATTTGACAAGCGCGCACGCTAATAACCGCGCAACGACTAACGCGCTTTTTCAAGCGCACCGGAAAAAAGTGTTTTCTCCAGTTTAGCGCGTTTTTCCGCGGTGCCCGCATCGTCGCGTAATGGCGCGTAAGGCGCGGCTGCAAATTACGCGTCTCCTTCGCGTAATACGCTTTTTCCGCGGGATGCGCCTCGCGCTGGCAGCTACCGGTGTGTATATGCACGTCGCGGTATAAAAGATACCAGATGCATTCACAAGAATTTGCGACATAGAGACTACTTTAGGATGTCTATTTTTATTGCTTGTGAAATGCATTCTCTTAAGCGATAAACAGCACGAAGTATATTTTGTTTGAAAAAAAATCACGATTAATTACAACCGTGTTTTATTTGAAAAAGTTATGATAAATTCAACGTTTTACTTTGAAAAAATTTATATAAAATGACGATGTATTTCGTTTGAAACAAAAATCACGAT
The DNA here is from genome assembly GCA_035582955.1 of Sycophila texana. NCBI lineage: Eukaryota > Metazoa > Arthropoda > Insecta > Hymenoptera > Eurytomidae > Sycophila > Sycophila texana. The sequence continues at coordinate 13,447,659 of JAWWEN010000020.1, read as the reverse complement.
GAATTTTACTTATTTTATTTTTAAAAAGTCGCTCTTTATTTTTCAAAGAATATATACTTCATACGAGGTGGGGATTGCATTTTCAATAGCCTTGAAAATGAAATGTGATATTGGACATAAAAGTAAATAAAAGTCACATTTATTCACAAATAATTCGGTGTTAACATTGCGCGTGCAACATTAAATAATTGACTTTCATAGAGAAACTTTATCATTTTTAAAGACCAGGGTGAATTTCATCCCTCAAAGAAAAAACGATCTTCTGTCATTAAAAGAAAAAACAGAGTCAGCGGAAATAATTTTTTACCTCAACAGAATTACAGTTGGGTTGTAAAGAATCGAACGTTTTTCTTGTCAACTCACTTTCCACCTCCTACTTCAATTTTCTAGAACACTCAATTTCTTCCAATCTTGTTCTAAAAAAAAAGAAAAAATGGAAGAAAAATCTCTCGATTTCCGAATCTTTCAGTTTCCGGTCTTCGTAATCCTTCTCCTAGTGGAAGTAGTTCCCCTTTCACAATAACCAAAGCATTTCATTTCCCCCATTTCATTCTCCTCAAGCTCACAGCGCCGCATAACACACCCCTCTAGCTATAGGATCGACTAGATTGATGTGAGTGGGGGGGGGGGGTGGGAAGGCGCCGCTACCCCTGTAAACGCGTCGGCGTTCGTCAGCCGTCGGGTGGTGTAACGCGAGTAGCTTTCGCGTTCCTTTTAAGAAGATGTACCCACAGCGCGCATCGCGGTGCACGACTGAATGTGGATGGGCAAGGCATTTCGTATTCTCCGGCATCGACGGGCGTCGCTGCCTGTTTACGGGATCGACTCGTTTTATGAACTTTTTTGCAAATTGGTTTTGACTCCTGTCACGCGGCGCCGCGGATGTTTACTTGTTTTTCCGAGGGCGACGGGCCAGTATAGTGTTCTTGTAAAGCGGGTAGAATTTTTTTTCTTTTATTCTTAAGGGTATTGAATTCTCGCGCTTGGTATCGGCGTTCGTTCCATTTATTACGTTTACATTGGAATTTTTTTACGTGAGGCGTCTTATACGCTGGTCGGGTGCATTTGATCAACGGTGCTCGGGTCCTTTAGCAGACTGTAAAAGAAGAATCGTCGTTGACGCGCTGAGTTGAACGTTCGAAAAAAAAAAAATAAGAATTCTTGGGTTCTAAAGTTTTTTTTTATACACGATTTACGCAAAGCGTTGCGCTAACCTATAAAGCCATCGTAATAAAAAGTAAACTACCCAATGGGTTGGATAAATCATCGCGTGCCATAAAAGCAGCGGGCAATCTCAATTCCGCTGATGCGCAAGCGTTACGCGGACAGTTTGAAAATTTTACATCCCTTTGCGTGCGGCTGTGAGTGCGGTGAAAATGGGCCAACTTTTAATAGAACGGCTTAACTTTTTTCGGGTTAAGCAAATTAAATTGTCTCCTTCGGCAAATAAAAATCTCTTTAACTCGAATGTACATCGCACTAAAATGCACTAAGAACAGTTTCCTTTAAATAAGTGATTCATCAAACTGTTATGCGTAAATTAAATAAAAATAATAAATTGTAGATATTGATTTCAAGAAAATACGTTTTTTTAAATTTTACTGGAACGATCTACTAATTGACATCAAACTTTCTCAAATTAGTTTAAAGTCAAATTTTATGCAGCAAGAAATTTTCGCAAACATCGAAATTGGATCTTTATTTTCATTCAAATGCAAAGGAGTTAACGTAATTCTCCAGGATCGAGATACTTCACCATCCCATATTGAATCCAGGCTCATATTTGCCGCACTTACTCTGCACAGCCTTAAAACGCTTCGGGAAGCCCAGCCGTGCGCCCTAAAAGCAATCCTCGGCGCGTCACGGAGCGAAAAGCCCTCGAAAATTTATGCCCGCGAACTGGGCCGCAATGAGAGACAGAGAGGAAATACAGTTTCCCGCGGAATCGAATGCGCGGGTCGCATTTTTCAGACGTCTGAAACTCCCTTCGACGAGAAATTACGCCAATTTCCTGCGGCGCTGCGACGCGCGCGCGCGCGCTAATTTGATTTTCCTCCTTTTTTTGCTTTTTTCCTTCGAAGTGGAGAATGAAATTAAAATATTCATTTATTTTCTAATAAATTGATTTCTTTCGCTGAAGTACAGAAAATATTTACAAAATTATGTAGCGTTATTTTTGAAATTATTGCATACATTTTGAAATTAACAATTAATTATATTATTTCTCTTTCAAATTAATGGTTTCGCCAAATCAATAATATTGCAGTATTTTAAATAAAGGAAGTAGAGCGTGCTGTTTCCAAAGGCAATAATTGCGATCGGTATTTTAATATTTATCGAAGTATAAAGCAAAAATAGAAGAAAATATTAATAAGCACATTTCGTGAGATAAGCAGCTAATTTAAACGAAGGAAAAAAATCTCATCAAACGATACAGATATGGCGACTGGAGCCTATGAACTTTAATAAAGAACGTAAGTCAAGTGATCTTGATAAGAGGTGATACAAAGGCCTTTGACTTTGAGTGGCCTTGTGAAAAGAATTCGCTGATGATGACTTCTTATGCGTTCGTCTCCCCCACGCGAAACAGCTCTCACCCATTTTTCCTTTCAGTGAAATCGCATAATCCTTTATTAAAAATATATGAAGTTTATAGCTTCTATCTAAAGTACTATAATATGTTACGAATCTTACTAGATAATTATATTTTTAATTTTTTATTAATGAGACATCCTTTGCGATACTAGTCGATTATCTGTTTCTCTTATATTCCTTTTTAGAAATTGAACTCCTACAAATATAAATAAGTGAACGGCTTATATAAGAATTAGCTAAAATTCATGACGTGATAATGACGAACTGTTGATACATAAGAAATAAAAAAATAACGTTAGGATACTCTTTTATGACTGAGCAACGAATGATCCATGACGTTTCGTTGTAATCGCAGGTACGACGTGGGGAGTAAGTTCTGGGCTCGGTATTACGGCGGGACTTCATCGTTTATGGGCACATCGAAGTTACTCAGCCAAGCCGCCTCTCCGGATATTCCTGGCCGTCTTGTACTGCATGGCGGGACAGGTAAGGAATTGCTTCATCCATCTCCAGAACTTCACTTTCATTAATATCCATTAAGCTCTGAAATTATTTACTCTAATCAAGCACGGAAAGCGACAGAAGGGATCTCTTTTAATGCTCCTTTGTCGACTTCTTATAAACCTTACAAGAAAATTCATTACAAAAAACGATTCATAACTCCCCATGAAGTATGAATTAACCTGCTTTGAAACTTCGTAATTTTTTTTTTTTTCATTGAAACTGCACCAAAAACGCGAATTGAATAAAAAGCTCGTTTCGAAAAAGTAATGCCATTTGTTTCGATGACCATTGATAGCGGGACTTCTCTATTTTTAAAAACTAAAAAAAAAAGGGCGAATCCGCAAAAAAGTGGGTCGAATGAAACGTGAAACGCGACTGGCCAAATAAACCGACCAACAAAAAAAAGGAGAGAGAAAAGGGTTTAAAAAAAAAAAACAAGTGAAACCCCCCTCATTATCCTCGTCTTGGTGAGGCGAAGCTCCGGTCGGCCGCAATTCTCGCGTCGCGTCCGGGTCAATAAATAAATAAGGCAAAAAAAAAAGGCGGCAACGTATAATGCACGTGCAGCGGAGAGATCGAAAAAGCTCTAAGCCAAAAACGAGCCACTCCTTAACGCTCGGCGCCCAGCTCGCCCCAGTTCCCCACCGACCCGGAGCGCAAGCTTTCCCCTCGCTGCTGCTGCTGCTCTCCTCCTTTGTTCACCCTCGCTACCGCGTCCTCCTCCTTCTGTCTCTTTCTCTCTCTCTCTCTGTTTTTCCCTCTCTTTCCCCGTTTCATTCCAACCACCCTCTCGATTTCTTTCTCTGTCCATGCGAGAGCTTTTGTTTCGCGGTTTTTCCTCCCGCGCGATTCTCCGGCTTTTCGCTTATTTATCCCGGCTGCTGCATTTAACTCTTCGCCGGGGATCATTCTGAACGGCGCTTGTCATTAACAATGGGTTTCGTGAATTAGAGAGTTTTTCGCTTTGCAAAGGTAGAATGTCGTACGGACTAGATTATTGCGGGAGAATTTTTGAGCGCTACTGCTAAGCTACAGTTTTTGATGAAAGGCTTTAGAAAAATGGATTAAATAAAATTGTTGATAATTCTGTTTATATTTTGATAAAGGGGATTAAATCGCTGAATTAAATCAGTACGTAGTTTAATTTATTTATTTATTTTTTTTTAAATAATTGAATTCCAATAAAAGAATGTATTAATAATAAATTTTTGTTTTTATTTGTGGTGCATATTATTTTTTTTTATGGAAAGATAAAAATATACTTGCTTTTTAAGTATGTCACTCTATAAATTTACAATAAAAATGAAAACACTTTTAAAGATTTAAATGTAATTACGCTGTCATGCAAATTTTTATGAATCAATTCATTCCCCAGAGTATTTAAAGCACTGCGTAAGAGCTTTTCGATTACTACTTTTATTTAATTCATTTGTTTTCATTTAACGCAGCCATTATCTGAATTTATTTTATCACAATATTTAAAGATACCTTTTCGTACGATTATTAACGTATATAACTTTTTAAATGAAATTTTCCATTTATTTGCATTGCAATTTACAGCTGTTATTTAATTTGAAATTGACATTAAATTTATTACCTTCAAACTAGGTCCCTTAAACTCTGCGAAACTGCTGAAATAGTCATGTAGTAAGTTTCGCATAGCTAATCATCTTTATGTAATTTTAGTACAATTAATGTGCAAAATACAATCTCGTGAATAGCTGATTGAAACTGCATCAACAAAATTATTGGACGTTATCTGAAAAGCTATTTATTCACTTTAATAAAAGCTCGTTTAAAAAACTGAATACTATTTTGAAAAATATTCAAAGCAAATCAACTGTAGGTGTAAACTTCTTTTTCTGTAATTTTTTTTTTCTTGTGCTTTTTTCTTTCTTTCCCTTCGCCACAATTCCCATTCCCAATAAACTATCTACGGGATCTCGTAAAATATATAAAAATTCGTTCAAGAAAAGAACATGCTCCAGTCGAAAAATCTCTATAAAACTTTCTATAAAAAAAGAGGTATAAAATAGGTTCGACTGGAATGGAATAACTGGAATACCACGATGTAAATAATTTGTGTGAACACACTGTATGTTTCAACTGATATCGGTGAACCGATACTTTGAACTGTACATCCACTGAACACCAAAGCTATAAGCAGGTGCTTGGAGACTGAAAGCGAGTGCCCTCGCGGCAGGTAAAACAACACCATAAGCCAACCGCGTGTTTGACTCGCAGCAAAGCCGGAGGCCCGCGACTCGTAGTTGGCTTCAGCAGGCGAAATTCGAAATGTGAATTGTAAACAAGAAGGTTTACTAATACAGATGGTATGATACCGGCAATACTCTGCACAACCCAAGGCTATGAAACAAGAAGAACAAGAGGAGCAAGAAGAACAAAGAAGATTAAATATTTAAATTGTCTCGCGTTGCTGCGGCGAAAACAACAAAGAACTTACTCTCGAAATGTAATAAAGTCAGGCACATGGTCCAAAAAGAGGGCAGAGAAGTAAAACGAAATTTCCAGGGTCGTGAGGAAGTCGCGGGAGCGGGAGAGAGACAAGAGAGCAGTCGAAAAAAAAGCGCCCGTAACGAGCGTCGAATCTTAACGAACCTCCACTTCCTCGCGAGTGGCTGGATTTTCTCCGCCCCAGCCTCTGCGCTTCCCTGCTCTCGGTGGCGCCTTTAAAAGCCCCCGGTCCCTCGCTCCCAGGCGTTTTGTTTTTCGCCGCGTCTGATAGCGCTGAACCGCCGATAGCCTCGTTTGCGCCGCGCAAAGTACGTTGTTTCGCCGCCGCGAGATATCCACCCTCGTACCCCTTACCTCTCCAACTCGCGAAGAGGTGCATTCAAATGACCCGCAGGATTGCCGGGCCATTCGGGTTTTACGCGCTTCTCCGCGATTTCGCAGTTTCTTTGTTTTTACTGTTCTCCTCGCCTATGCTTGGGGGTTGATACTGAGAAGCGCCATCGTTTTTTTTTTTTTTTTTTTTTCATTTTTAGTAATAGTTTGCAGGATTTTTTTTAAATAAAGTTTGTAATTCAAAAAGTTTGCGAATGAATTTACAAAGAAATACATTTACACGGGAAATAATAAATAATTATTTAAAAAGCCAAAATTACTCCCGATAAATAGGTACAAGCAGAATTATTATTTTAAATTTTTGGGACGGTAATTGATGCTTAAGCCTTGTTGATGTCTAGTGAACGCTAAACTCGTAAATAAATCATTTTAATTTTCTTTGAAGAAAAAATATTTCATTAATCTTGATATTAGTGCACAATTAAATATGATGCTACACTAATGTGTTTGCTGTGCATAATTAAAAAAAAAAAACACTTTTTTCTGTTATATCCTGAAAACTCAATAGTTAGCTAAAGATTCTTTATAGAACGAAAAAAAAAAAATTAAATGAACAAAAATTTCCAAACAAAGGATAAAAACGGGAAATTGTGAATCAAGGTAAGTGGACAAGGCGGGAGGGTTGTGACTCGGACCGGGAAAAGAGGAAACCTGACGAAGGAATCGCGTGAAATGGGAGCAAGCGAACTGAGAAAAATGAAAAAGCGAATCGAGCGTTATCGTGAATCGCACCGGAAATAGTCGACACGTAAGAGCGGGCGCGAGAATATATATATCCTGTAAACCGAGAAAGAGGAGTGTGTTCTTTCGCGGGAGCGAAGCGAGAGATCCGGCAATTCCGTTCTCGAGCGGTCCGGGGAAACAAATATCTTTCTCTCCGAGCCCGAAATTCAACGCTCCCGGCGTGTATCGCCGCCCTTTTCTCACTCCGATGACCCTGTAATTGCCGTAAGATCGACCGCGAACAATGGATTGGCCACCGTCTCTTTTATTTCCCTTAAGTTTCAATGCTCCTCTGCCTCTGGCTCCATAAAGAAGTCCCAGCTTTAAAATAAAAATACCTAAGCATTATTCATCAACATATTGTGAATTAATATCTGTTCAATTTGTTATTTGCTGAAAATAAGAAATAATTAATTTATAAGCTGTTTAATTCAGTATTTATTAAAAATAAGAAAAAATTGACAGGAAATAAAATGAAAAGAATGATAAATATGTAAGCAGTTTCATATAAAAAAGAACATCTTTGAATTAACAATTTTTTTTTTTTTAAAGAAACTGACAAGGCTTTCATAAAAATGTTTACTAAGTGAACAATGCAGGTATCAAAGTTTATTTGTATAAGTACAAACGTGAGATGATTGCTAGAAAAATTAAAAGGAAAATATTCGATCGGTACTGTCGCAGCTGGTATGATTGAACAGGCAAAAAAAGACAGAGATATTGGAATGGAAGTGAATATGCAGAGCTTATTTAATTACGATACAAATGGGGTCGTAATATAAAAGAGGAAAATAATTGATTATTTATTATTCAATGGAATTATTAAAACATTATAAGACGTTTTAATATCGTTTTAATTATATTGACGTATTCAGCCAGTTTTAATTTACTTTAATTTAATTTACCTTTTCGTATGCCAAGAAAACTAAGGATTCCTTGCGTCAAAGTAGAAGTATGTAAATACATACGATAAAATAACTGTCCGATATGTCTGACCATATTCGCATATTTCTACTTAAAGGACGAATAATAATGTTGGACAACGTGATGTTTACACTTTATCTCAGCTTATTATTTAATAATTTTATCATTACTTAACATATTTTTTATGATTTCAATAATTAGTTTTAGCATTAAAACATATAATAAATAATTAGTGGTATTAAAACACATAATAAACAAATTTTTAATCAAATATTTTAAATGATCTCTCCAAGTTATCCTTTTATCTTTTACAAGTGAAATAAGAATGAAAATTTTTCCTTCACAATTAGACCCACTTTTACAAATGGATAAGGGATCACCGAACCCATCATAAGCACTCGGAGACCGACGCGGATCCACACAACTCGAACCGGGGCTTTTTCTTTTCACACATTGGATGGCTCATGATGAAGCGCCATCCAGCCGTCAAGAAGTACGGCAGCAAGATCGACATGAGTGACATCGAAGCCGATCCAGTTATACAGTTCTTTGACAGGTGATCTAAATTAAAGTGACATTTCCGACACTTCAGTATATTTCCAGCAGAATAACAAAATTTCACTTCTTCCATCTCATACAGATCGATTAAAAATTTTCATCAATCTTTACATACGCGCGTCAACGTTTGTCAGCGCCCGCATGGCTGATCAGTTTCGCGCAATACTACTTAACGAAAGTAGAAATATGCATGCGCTCATAGCAAAGTAAAATATTAATTTATACCACAGAGTGCCAGTGCAAATCAATCAATATCAATAAATCAATCAACATCGTTAGAGAATAATGAAAGCATTATTATCGCGCCTCATGTATAAATCACGCGACTCCATAAAGAATCTCTGAAAAATTCTCATTAAAATCGGAACGGCCGCGTCCAAGCGATAAGCCGCGATCAAGTGTCCTAAATCACTTGACTTCCTCCCGAGCGGAGGCGGAAGTCATGCTTCACCCGCGCCCATTTTCCAGGCCCTGCATCGCAATGTCATTGGGGTATTGTATCTCGGCAGGTACTACACTCTGATCATGTGCTCGCTGGCGTTCGTGATACCGATTCTGATTCCGGTCTACTGCTGGAACGAGTCCTGGTACGTCTCCATACACGCCGTGATATTCCGCTACGTCTGGCTGCTGAACGCCACCTTCGCCGTCAACAGCTTCGCCCACATGTGGGGCAATAGGCCCTACAACAGGTACGCACGTCGAAGGGTCCGCGACCCAGTTTGCTGCGGGATGTCAGTCTGTATGCACGTGACGTGCATCTCTTATTCAGGGGCTTTCGGAGGGAGCTTCGGGGGACTCCGCGGGAGCGAACGACGAAGTTTCCGTACTTTCGGGATTCTTGAAGGACTGTCTTCTACAAGCCTCTCGACCGCCCGGGCTTTGAGGGCGACTTTGACTTTCTTTTTTTTATTTGTTTGAAAACTCCACGCGAAAGAATTCCAGTTGCTTTGTGTAATTAAACTCCTGTAGCTAGTTGGCGGAGACGTTCTTAGCTCTGGAGACGTTGGAATTTATTATAAATTAAATTATTATTTTTTTTTTTTCAAGCTACGTTGACAAAGCGGGCGAAAATTGTAGGGGATTCACATGGTCCAACAAGTAGTTATTTATGAGGTAACATTAATTATTGAAGTTTCGATGAATTTCTTTGTAATTAATTAATTTTGCGCAGTAAGTTTCAATTTCTTAGGGATACTAGCAAAATTAAGTAAGTTTAGTTTTGCTCACAACTAATCAAATCGCGTTTTAAAATACTTCAGAACATCTTGACATCGTTTTTTTTTTAAGACAGAATAGTTGCGAGCAGTTATTTATAAATAACGGTTTTATTAGATCATTGCACTAAATATATTTAATTATTAAATTTCCAGAGCTTGATGTTCTAGAAAACCGAAAGATTATTTCCGAAATTCATGAACATTGATTGTACTAAAAATAAATTCTGTTAAATAATAGACAAGCCCCTTCTCGTCGAGTATTCGGTAACATCTGACAGAAGCATATTGATAAACTTTTCACGATTACAGTGTCTGTAGATTGACAATAACTTTGACTGACACAATTCCAATGAAATAAAAAAAAAAAGAAGTAGTAACAGTAGAATAGACAAGTTGGAATAAGCAGCCATTTTCGCTCAGCAATAACGGACGCGTTTACAAAGTATCAAAATTATACCAGAAACCTCCCTAACTTGTCAAACATTTAGGACAGATCGATATCATTATGCAGTCTCAATTTAGTTCACCTGCATCATTAATGTTTCTAAACAGGATCATCAAGTCGACGGAGAACTCGGCGGTATCGTTCTTCGCTCTAGGCGAGGGCTGGCACAACTATCACCACTGCTTCCCCTGGGACTATAAGGCCGCGGAGCTGCCTGCCGCCGGCCTCAACCCGAGCACCGGCTTCATCAAGCTGATGGCGCGTCTCGGGCTGGCCTACGACCTCAAGACCCCGAGCAAGGAGCTCGTCGAGAAAGTCTACCTGAAGAAGGGCGACGGAACTTCTAGCCACTGGGGTGTCGACCATCGTCACAAGAGTGGATTAAAGGCGTGCTGATCGATCGGCTTCATCAATATTTTATCTGACTTTTGATGCGAATTTATTGTTCTCCTTTAACAATGATTTATCCTTACCCTCCGATGAATATGAATACATGGAGATTTTTTTCGAGTTTTATCCGTAAAGGGGGTTGGGGGAATATCAAATCCTTTTGGTGTAAATGAGAATTATATGTACAAAGATGTAATTGATACTCTTTTTAGAATGTCATTTCATTACACCAACTTTTGTGGTTACAATTAAAATTATAGTGAGCTCATAAAAAATCTTCATCCATTCACACTTTCTTTTAAAGAGAATATTATAGAATTTGATACGAGTCTGTTAAAGATTTTTACAGTTATTTAATGAATTTGATACAATACAGTTATTTAATGAATTTGATGCGATTCTGAAGATTTTTACAGTTATTTAATTTTTTACACAGATATCTGCAAGATTTCACGCCTTTTAAATCAATGCGCTTTTTATTTTAAAATGCGCGTTGGCGGCTAATAATTGTGGTTGCTTTCTTTTAGAAATTTAAAACGCAATCAAAGTGTATTTATTGTACGTAATTTTAAGGATTCCAGAAATAAGCGATCGATACTTAATTGTTGGTCTTTGTAAATAAATGAAATAAACGTATTTTTTGTATATATTAAACGAGAAAAGGAGTTAATCCTTTAATCCACAGGCTTGAAAATAAATTGAAGGACGTAGCCCGTTAATCCACAAAATCTTGCTTTCAGCTCTCCTCGACCCGAAAATCTTATTACCTGCAACTTTTTTGAAAACCTTATACACCCACCGTGCACGAAGCTCAGGTTATTAGCATCCGAAGCTTTCCCGAGTACACGATAATCCTCTCGGCAGATATTAACGACAGCTTCTCCATAATTTTAATCAAGTCCAGCAACGCGCGTATATAACTATCCTCCCCGCACTCGGGTAGCAACTTTTTCGCGTTCGACATTGTTTTTTCTCTCTCCCAACTTTCTCTGATCTCCGGCCCCTCCCTCCTCTCTCTCTCTCTCTTTCTTCCTCAGTGACCGGACGGAACACCGAGCAAGAGGCCGCTTAAATGGAAAGTCAAACCCTAAAAGCGTTTTAATTACGGGCCGACTCTGGCCGACACACGAAACTTTTAATAAGAAACGACTCGCGGTTTATAAACCCTCCATTAACTTTTCTCGAGTAAGAGAAAGAAAGAAAAGAGAGATAAGACTATGGGGCGAGCAAAGTAAAAGTCACGAGCTCGCGAACTTTGCTTATTTTCCCTGGGCTTTTTTGCGCCTCTCTCTCGGTCCTCCCCTCCACACTTACTGGGGGAAAGGAAGGAAGCCGACTTATACCGGAATAAAGAAATCGACGACGTATCGCGCGCGTCGAGATAAGGAGCAAATCGCGCGGATAACCGATGCGCGGAGATCCTCGCGCTGCGAGCGGGGAGCCGATTGATATACGCGAGCGTGACATCATCTAGATGTATGCGGGCCTCGGACGGGGTTATATATCTGCCGAGTAATCGAAGGGAAGATTGGATGCTGAGATGCTTGGATAGGCGCGCTCCAATGTTTCGTAGATGCGGTACTAGACGTGGGAACTAAATTGATTTGGGAGATCGAGGAATTGTTTATCGAACTTTGATAGTGCGCTATTTGTCATTTAAATCGCCTGGGCATCCGGCCGAATACTGTCTCGGGATAATTTCATCTTTAAGGTTTATCTTAATTTTGTTAAAGTCGATGGTAAAATGAATTGATTTTATGCTTTTTTTTGTATCTATTTAATTTACAGTCTTAAGGGGCTTTTTCCTGTTTGCCAAATAAACAATTAATATTGTCGTTCAAATTAACGTTATGCCATACTAAGAATTTAAAGAGGCAAAATATATTTTACTGCACATATAACATTACCGTACAAAAGAATGATCGTAATTTAATTTACGAGCGTGTATATACATTATGTTCAAATAATGAGTAAAATTAAATAAATTTCAGTATATAAATATATCTCCCCGAATGCGCATCTATAAAATCGGAGTATAAAAAAAAAATGAATAGTTACAGCGTACCAATAGAGCGCACCAGAAAACTTTGTTCACGACTCCCAGTTATTTCCGGAAATAAAATAAAAGCTCTCCACCAAAACCTACGGTACGTGTACCAATCAGCGCACAAAGGTGCCTGGGAAAACGAACGAACGCTCGAAACGTCAGTCGGTCCCGGTGAAATTCTTCTCGAATTCGGCGCAACGCGCACGTCCGTCTAAATCATTTATATCCGCGCGTATAAACGTCCGGAGAGATTTATTGCGCGACATTCTTCAAGCGGCTCGTTTTAATTGCGCGTGCCCCTGCGCTTTCGAATCTCACTCAGGCCGCGAACGTTTAATAAATAGCGAGCGCGAACGAGCGGTAAACGCTTTTTTTCCTGACCGTCGCTTATAATAATAGGACCCGGTGACTAAAAATGAAGTAAAAATTCGAGTTTCACTCTTCGCGGCCGGTGAAAATCGTCGTAAATCTCCGGAGCTTGGCAAGTGCAGCGAGTAGCGCCGGCGAAAAAAGCGCCGAAGCTTTTTTTCCTTTCGTTCGGTGCGCGCAACGGTGATTTACGTTTAACGATAAATAAACAATTGAACGCTATGAAATTATGTCGTTGCACGTAAATATGCACTTGGCTTGGATTTTTTTTTTACCGATTTATTGTTTTATTTTATAAATATTCATTATGTCATCGTGTCTCGAATTTTTGTTGTTTTTTACTGCGTATCGTTGACAATATTTGTATTTATTTACTTCTTATCGAAGGCTTTTTTTAAACAAAACCGCAGGCATCATGTAAATGAATACAAGCGTGCGGCTTCAATAAAAATTTGTTGTATAGTCATAAAATATTCACGGCCTTCGAAGTCGAAACCGTGAAAAAAAGATAAAACTTCATGGGTATTCGAAGCTTTATTTCTGAAATTTCCGTAAAATTTCGCTGGATACAACGGTTGCGGGCACGCGGCTACGAAGTAAAATGTTCGATTCCCTTCCAGAGTCTCGAGTTTCTTTACGACGGATGCCGGGACTAGCCCTGAGACGCGCGACGTCGACGACAGCTCCGAAGCGCCGATAAGAAAGGAAAACTTGGCAAAAAAAGAAGACTGACGAGAAGAAGGGCGCATACTTCTCGAGGCTATCCGGGGGAAAAAGATAAATAACCTCAAGTTTAACGAAGCTCACGCTCGGGTGCCCCTTAGAATGGCAGCGTGTAGCTTGGGGGAAAAAAATTATCGTTGCCTTTTTTTTTTTGTGGATATCACTGAAATTCCCGCAAACCGGAACAAATATACAAAGAATGCAAAGGTCGCTTTTATCTTAACCAATGTTTTTTCTTTTCTTTTTTTAACAAAGTGTGACTGATTTACACTGAAGAATGAAATAATAGCAGTATCAGAACAGTTGAACAAATTTAAGAGATGTGTAGTAGATAGAAATAGATAAAATGTTGCTGGATCATTTTATGGGTTTCTAAGAAGGCTTGATTTCATTTTCTGCAGTGAAAGCGGGCTACGCTCGTTTTTGTGACAAAAAAGTGAATTTTACTAGAGAAATCGAGTAGTCAATCTGCGAGAATCCGTACATATTAAAGTTTTTCCGGCAAAGGTACTAAGTGTGTTAGTCTTTTCGGATATTTAATGTACTGCGGAATTGAAGAGGGAGACGATAGAGAGAGACTCTTGTACTTTATATTTCGCCTTATCTTTCATTTCTCGATTTCGCCAAAAATATATCAAAAATAAAATCTAATTAAAATATACTTCATAGAAAGCGACGACTTTGATAGCGTACTCCGAAAAATTATTAGCTTAATTCTTTTCTTTTCTTTTTTTTTTTAATTAAGACTTTAAGCTCGTTTAAAGTCCCTCATAAAATTTCCAGAAAAATTATCTTTTGTAGTCTCTCGTATATCACGCAGTCATTCTGTTCGCTAAACAAAACGCCTGCAAACATAATACCGAGAGAAATTTGTCAAAATACAATGGATGTTTATTCAGCTGTCGTCGGGATTTGTTTTCTTTATCGTCACTCGAATTTCATTTGGCCGCCGAGTGGATCGAATTTTCGTGCACAAGATTTGAAAGTGCAGACGAAGCGGGGGTGGGAGGGAGCAATTGACGTACAACACCGATCTCGTCTCGCTAAAAGCTTTACACGCCATTTCATTCGTCCACCGCTGGAATATTCGACGTGTTCCGGGCTCCCGCTATTTTCCATCGGGCGGGCACGCGTGCGCCGCGCGCTGATGCATATGCGAAAGAGTATGCGCGAGATTGAAAAAATTCACCCGTCCCCTCCCCGCCCCTCACTTTTCATACGCGCGACATTAATAATGGATGGCGCGCATACGCGAAAGCAGTCGGCTATCGTATTTACTTTAATTTCGCATCACCCCGAATAACGTACTTCCGGGAATCGTTAATTCGTGTTTGCACACTGCATCCGCCGTCGAATATTTATACCACATTTTTCTAATGTTTTTTATTTTATCTATAACAGCAGCCGTTTCATTTCGGTGGAATTTAATATTGGCGTGTCTCTTAATTGCCTCTCCGCGTGAAAAAATTCAATGATACAAATGCGCGCAATAATATTAAATTTTCTTTTTTTTGTTTACAGCAGGTAATCACTCGGGCGACTAAATTAAATTAATGCCGAGCAGGATGAAAACGCTCGTAAACATAAATCACATCCGCGCTCTAGACGAAATCGTAAACTTATTTACTGCACGCTACTCGAGACTTGCCGTGGGGTAATCGTTTCATTTTTATAATTATGCGCGACGAAGAGATCATTCGGCGAGCAAAAAAAAAAAAAAAAAAAAAAAGAGGGAGAAACGGAGAGCGGTCAACGGTACTTGAATGACGTCGTTATCCACGGACGTTACCGTCGGACACATAAAAGTCTTCGCGACCGCGGATATGACGATTTTCTCCCCATTCTGCCACTTTGTCCTGGGGCGACTACCGTGGACTGCGAGCTGTTGGTCTTTTTTTGCGACAACAGGGAAAATGCTTGGGTGACAGGAAAATGGTCGGTGGATTGTGCACTGCTGTTGAACTTTAATGCTAGACTGTAGACCATACGAACAAGTAATAATTGTTTATAAACTTCGTTGACGTTGCCTTTATTAATCTAGTCACGATTTCTTCGTAAATAAGGAAGTTGAACAATATTACTGTAAAACATCGATTGAATCCTGCATTTATTTCCTGGTCTTGTTTTAACCTTAACTTGTTACATAATTATGGTCTTGTGTATTGTACAACAGTTATAGTAAATTTTATATTTGTAGTTTATTAATTTAGAATTAATTAAAGGTAACAACTATTGTAGGACGCATTTAAGTTAAAACTCACGAATAGAGAAACTAAAATTATGATTGCAGATAGAGATTAAGAAATATCACGTGAAGAAGTGAATGCAACGAGAGCTAAAAATTAGAAAATGTTTGTAAAGTAGTTTTCTATGCCTATGCTGAATTTTGGATTATTTTAATCAACCTTTAATAAATTCTGCATCGCTTTAACCAAGAAATTAATTACACATCAATAAAGCAATTAACGCGTATAAAGTAATTTTACAACACTTTTGAATTATAAACTCTGTCGCAGAGTATAAGCTTATTGCAAATAGGAGGATTTGCAATTATAAGTATCGATTAACTCCGCTCCGTAAGTAAACTTCAGCCATCAAACGAAACCGCGTACAATTTCAATTTTCCTCTTCAAATTGCTGTAACTCCAAGTCGCCGTTGTCAAGCCACTAAACACAAAGCCGATCGAAGTTCATGCAGGAATTTAGAGCGGCGCAATAAAAAAAAAACCACAACAGCATCGAAATTTTTAATTTAAAATTCGTGTGCAATAATTATAAAACAACTTATGGAAAGGCTTAGCCGAGCGAGTTCAAGGAACCTGGACGTCACTGCCAGGTGACTAATGTCCGATTCGTGTCTAAATCAGAACACTGCATAATCGAACCCTCGTCATATTGACTGCTCGAGTCTCTATTAACAGGTTTGCCGATTGATTCGGCAGGGTCGAGTAGTCACCTCTTCAACCTGCGGGGTGAAGCGAGGGCTTCTCGCTTAGTAACCAACAAGCAACCCGTTGTCCTACTCAATAATGCAACTAATCGATTTTCTTTAATACGTACATCACTAACTTGTACTATACTAATACTTATGCTGATAAGAGGTACATGTATACCACCCTACCTCTATCATTACGAGCTGAACTCTTCGCGGATGTGAGCTAAGAACGGATAAGTTCGACGATTCAGGAGGTTTTATCAGTCATCGACTATTAGATTATAGTTCAGAAGACCCGGATCACTTCTATAGAAAGATGTATTATAAATTTGTTATTTTGTAAATACTGTAATTTACAATAAACACTCTATTCTATTATATTCTATTCTATTCTACTCTATTCTATATCTCTAAATTTAATCCAGTGAAATCCCACTGAATTTCAGAGCAGTGACATACTTTTGACTGAAAAACAGTGAAATTT